>UELU01145613.1:16076-47345 GCA_900490025.1 Megastigmus dorsalis | reverse complement strand
TGTACAGAGGTATTAATATGCGATAAAATTAAATGTTTGGAATTATTAAAAACTCTACACACCTCTCAGAAATATATCTCATCATGTAAATGTTTAAAAGTAGTTAAAAAAAGAAGTCAGATGAAACTTCTAAAATAATTCTCTTTAAATAAATATTTATTTTATAGGCTCCCTCGAAAAAAAAAAATATTAATATAGAAAAAGTTAAAAATTACTATAGTATATGGTAAATTTTCATAACATACGTATTATTATTTACTTTACTCTGATTTTACTATGTTTTCTAGCAATTTTTACTAGAGGTCAAGTCTGTCTCCATTTTCGTATACCAACATAGTAATTTTTCTAGAATTTTATTGTACTTATTCATGAAACATTTTTCTCCGTGTAGAAGCTACTTTTTAAATGTTACAGCCCTCTGTAACATTTACACTAATCTTAGTTGTGCTGCTGCACTTACACAGACGAACATAAGCAGTTTCAAGTCTTTTCTAAAATTCAAATTCTCGGCATGGCTTCTCGAAAAATCCTTTACGGTAGTCATCGCACACGTGTACACATCTCGGGTCTATCTTATTTCAGTCTCGAGCAAGTACACACACACACGCGGCGCTGAAACAAAGAGCTGAAAAAGAGAAATAGAGCTGCTACGGGGCTGATCTCTATGATCTGCGAAAAGAGCTCGCTATATTGCTGTACAGAGTTGTAAGAGCTGTACTAGGCGGGCGCGAGACGAAATGCGGTGCAGGTCCTCGGGGGCATAACTGTACGGCGCTGTGGATACCCATAGAGATTAGATGCACCGGTTCCGTACGGTTGCATTGCCGCGGAACAATGCGACTTAATAGCCAAGGATCCGCCGCTCTACGTCTCTCTCTCTCTCTCTCTCTCTCTCTCTCTCTCTCTCTGTGTGTGTGTGAGTGGCTGTGTATGCCATCAGGCGAAATGCTGCTGCGATCGCGACTCTGTGTTTATACACGCATGTGCTTCACTTGTCTATCAAAGGAAGCATAGGATATATATATATGCATCATATACGTGAGCGTCGGACACAACTGCCGGCATTGTAACTTACGTTCTCATGCGCTTTGAGCATCGTTATGTCTAGCCAGTGTTCACGGATATACGGCGCTGAGCCATCCGGTCAATTGCTCGATGTTTTTATCCGCTATACGGGATAATTCGAGGTAAAGATTTGTGTTTGCTAGCGAAAATTTTGCATATGAACCTGTGGTATCAAATTTTCAGTCGTACAAACGTATCTTTGTAAACAAAATTGTAGTATAATTAATTCGACGATGTGCACAAACATTTGCTGTTTATTGCGTGCCCTATTATTTCAATGGTAACTTTTTCATAAAGTTTTAAAATTCTATATACTCATAAATGATTCAAATTTTATCATATTTGAAAAAGTATCCTTAGTGCAATCCAAAAAATTTAACGCGAGATACTACATCGGGGCTACAACTGTATTTTGATTAATAGATATAGATATAGCAGCTACTATCTGTTTCCCTTCCTCGTTTTTTAACTTGTTACGACTCCTGTCTATTCGAGCACGTTGTCTTCTGTGCGCTATTTCTCTACAAGATTTAAGGTGAACAGTTATCAGTCCACACCGAATTAACACGCTCGATTTAACATTAATATATGAGCAGCTGGACGACTGATATTAGATTAGAAAGGTAGAAATTTGTGCATGACAATCTTCCGGTTTGACTGCATTACGAAAGTACGCATTAACGCTATGAAAATTGCATAACTTACTAAATCCATCATTTGTAATGAGGATTTTTTGTTTGTTTAATAAATATTTATAAGTAACATCGCTTAAAGCGAGAAAGATCAGTGCAAAAATTAATTGTTCTATATTTTTTAACAATTATCTGCATTTAATATTTGCTTTATTTTCCATTTACTATATATTGGTTACTAAGCTCTAAGATTTAATCCGATTAATATTTAAACAAAATTCATAAAATAATATGCAAAAGATTTATATACAAGAATAAATATATATGTGCAACTCTAACAAAACGTAATAGCGGAACAATATTTTTTTCATCAAAAAGCTCCAGTTTATACAATGTTCAATTATGAACTGAGAAAGCATTTCTATGAATTTATTCCACGCAAATGAACTTTCCATCTACTCTCGTTCAAACATATATACGACGTCCAATCTTTAGGCAAAGTTTCCTCGTATAGCACGCATAGAGAACGGCATTCATAAATAGTTACGATTTGACACAAAGGCACATACAAGAGAATCAAGCATGTTCAGCCGTTTCGAGATGAGTCAGGTTTTGCTTTTTCGTCGGTCTCAAAAGTCTCGAGAATCAGTGAAGTAAGCGATATATACAGAAACCAGTGCCGCCCGCACAGCGATTCGATATACCCAATACCTTCTCTCTCTCTCTTAAGGATTTATGCCTTGTAGCTCACGGTGCGGAGATACGGGTACATCATATACATAGATCCTGGCGGCCTCGTCGATATGGCCGAAATCCGAAAAATGAGCAGAACTCGTGCCGTTATCTCTCGCTCGCGTACTAGAATTTTAGCTTGATGAGAAAGAGAGAGAAAGAGAGAGAGAGAGAGAGAGAGAGACGCGCAAGTACAACCTATGCATATATATATATTGTATATACAGCGCACTAGCACACGGTATAAGGCTAAGTAACTGCGACCTTCTCCTCATATTACGGGTTTTGTGTGCGCGCATATATACGAATGTAAATAGAACACACTTGCGCGTGTACTTATACACGCGCGCGGCTCCCTCTCTCTATCTCTCTCTCTCTCTCTCTCTGTGTCCTGCGTCTGCAGTGTGCGCGCAATATGAGTCTCCCTCGCGCGAGAGAGGTCTGCTCGCCTATGTTGTTAAATACAGTTACATCAATTTTTTGAGTTCACCAGAGTTCACACGAAATCAAATTGAATTTCTGTTTTAGAGGCCTAGGAGCTCGGAGAGAGTGCGGAGGTGGTTATTATTATGTGCTTTGAGCGTGTGGCGCGCAGCTGAACTCAAAAACGCCTGTTCCAGTTCTGCATACGGAAGTTGTATTTAATTGCACGGACAGGCCCCTTTGTGTTGTTATGTATTATATGTGCGGCCGCCGAGACTGAGATATAGCCCTCGGCTCGTGTGATTGAAACAGATAAAATTTATAGAGTTTAATCGGTTTTGCGCGAACTGCTGCTGTCCACGAGGTACGGTAGCGAAGCCGCTATATCCTATAGCACAAAAGGAAGTGGACGGAAATAAATAGCGAAATGGCTCGAGGTACATTTGATTAGATTAAGCGAGTGCAATTGATTTAGATTGATTTCTCTGTTTACTAAGTGCGTGTGGAATATTATAATTAATTCCCGTGTGCAAGTATCATTTTCTCTTGGGAGGCTTATAAAATATCAGATTGGATCAATATTATTATTATCTGCATTATTGATTTCATACTATAGTAATTTTGTATGACACTGCACAGATACATGTACAGGGCCCATTCCATATGGATACAATGAACAAAAAAATCGACCTCTTCGATTTTTTTCAAACTTTGGGATGCTAATCTACTTTGAATTTCATAAGATCCGTGTTTATTGATTTTTGCGTAAAAAATTTTTGGAGTTCTGTGGCGCCATGACAAAACAGCGTTATTCCAAAAATAAGAATGTACCTTTTTTTCAAGTGGCCGACATTTTGGTCCAAATCTCATGATTTTCTCAAAAACTCCATCTTCGATTTTCACCAAATTTGAATATGTTATTCAAGACAACATACGCTATTTTTTATCCAAGATGGTAAATATGCATTCGCTTGCTCCGTTCGGGGGATACGACTTCGTAAAGAAAATGGCTATGTCTACACGTTTAAGCCTCATGTGGGTTATATATATATATTGCTGACTAGGGTGTCCGTTATTTACCAAGTTTTTTTAATATGAGATTGTCAGTTTGATATCGATACTTTGGCACAAAAAAACAAGTTTTCTACTCTACAGAGAGGTGTTATTTAAATGTGAATTTTTCATTTTTTAGAATTTATTCTTTTTTTTTATTGATAATTACGACAATCTAAGTCACTTATCATTGTATATCGTTCGACTATATTCTATTTACAAGTAGAATTGTTTTTATTTGGCTAGTACATCACATTTAAAATCTGCTAAGAACTTAGAAATATCATTCTTTTTACCAGTACTTTACGAAACATTTTTTGACCTTCTTCTAACATTCAGACGACCTTCTATATAATTCATAGAAAATGCTTTCGTTTAAAACAATAAACAACCTTATACGTCATTTTTATTTTTATTTTAAAATGTTCGTCAATTTATTTATATTTGACTTGCTTATAAGCAGTTTTGCAAATAACTATTAAAACTTACTTGTATTTACTAGTTGTTAGTGTAAGAAAATGCAAAACGCTTATAATGAATGTACAATAATCTTAATTAAAAAAAAGGTAAAATTTGAAAATTATGAAATATATAACAAAGCAAAAGTTGTCTAAATCTAACTAAAAGCGAAGTTGTCGTATAAAAAGGCAGGTCTTACTCAACTCGGCATGTATCTACTTACGACTTTGAAAATTTTGTGTATCCTGATGACATTTTTAAAAAATCGGTAATTAATTTTATTATTTTAAGCACGAACAATTTAGTATTTTCAAAAAATGTAGAATTCTTTAAAAAGTATCAACTTATTATTAGTATCAACTTATATGGAGAATTCACGAAACATTTTATTCGCTCACCATCATTAATGAATATGTTTTAAGTACTGAAGTATGTAACACTTAAGTATATGAATGAGTAATCCACAGTTAAAAAAAGCCCTATGGAATAGCAGGCAAAATAATTTTTGGATTTGAATCACCTGAAGATTATAAAAATATATATAATTCTCACAAACAATATTGAACAAAAATACCATAAGGTAACACTTTTATTAAGTTTTCCGTATTCGAAGAATAACCTTTTCCACCGAGCCGACGATTCTGTCTTGAAAAAAATAAATTTTGTATCATTTTCTGCCTTTCGTACATGCGATTTATACTTTATTCTATGAAGTCAATTTTCCTTTTATCAAGTATAGAAATCTTTAAATTATGTACGTTACATCACAATAGATGCATCTGAAAGTAGTTCGATGTTGTACGACAGTTACAACCTTGACTGGAGGACTCACCCAAGAACCAGGATAAAAATAGTATTATACTCAATATTGCATGGCCCGGAACTAGTTGAATCTAGCGCTAAACAGGAAAGCAAACACAGTGTGCTTACCACTACAATGTAGAAGATTTATGCATCATATACCGAGGATAAATTAATATATGTTAACAATATGAGAATGATTGAAACAACGGATATAAGTTCCACTGAAATACAATACGTATAGAAAATAGGCAAACTCGTATATTATAAGTTGAGCGCAAGAAGAACCAGTCGCTCGATAAGCTCGGGGCTAGAAAACCAAAAATTTCCAGCTTTCAACGAGCTAAATTGAATGCAACAAAGTATATATTCCTCGTAATGAATTACACGCGAATAACATTGCGAGTGCCACACACGTAGCAAAGCACTGCATCACCATAATTCATCGTATTATTAAAAGTCACATTATATATACCGCGGCGCGGCTGCACGGCCTTATTTTCACCGTTCCCCGCGGAAAAAGCAATAAATAATTAGCGCCAATCAGCGAGCACAGCCTAGCGAGTCTGCACTTATCGCGACAAACTCGCCCGCAAGGCGAGCACTGCAGCACTTATATATATAGCGAGACCAGTCGAGCTGATGCGCACGGGCGCGCGAACCGGAAGTGGTCGTGAACACGCGCGCACACACACACACACACACACACATACATATGTATAACGAGCCACCGAGGCGTATGTATACGGGTAGCCCGTGTGTCTCTAGTGTGCATTGGTGAAATTGTACCCCTCGACGTTGACGAATCATCGATATATGCGCGATCGTTAAGCGACGCGGGTCCCGGGCAACAAAAAAACTCGCCCACATCGTGTGTCCGCGCAGCACTCTCCTGCAGCCCCTCCGGCGCATCCTCTGCGCCAAGCTTTTGCGCGCTCTGTCTTCTGCTGCGCGCCGATTTGTTTTTCCGTGCGCAGCTGCGAGCGGACACCTAAAGTAATGCCCCGCAGTTTGTATAACTCGGTGCGAAACTCGAGCGCCCGCTGCATTTATATATGTATATATATATATACATGTACATTCAGAGCCACCGGACGCCTCGCAGCCCCTAAGAGACGACGATGCAGTTATACCGATGCACTAGAGCGGGGGGGGAGGGGAAGCAAAAGAGAGAGAGAGAGAGAGAGAGAGAGAAAGAGAGAGGAGACGAGTTAATAAAGATAAAGCCCGTGGAAAGTTTTGATTTAGCGCGCCACGTAACTGATTACTCGCGCTGCGAGTTATCGCATAGGATGTGCGTGTATGTATGTATGTGCGTGTGTGTATGTGTGTGTGTGTGCAGCTCTGCACGCTAAATCTCGTTGACTTGCGGAGAAGCGAAGAGAGAGAAAGAGAGAGAGAGAGAGAGAAATGACGGAAAAGATATGTGAGAGAAGGGCATGTGAGAAAATTATGATTGTTCAAGTGCTCGATGATGTGCGCCCCGGTGGTTGCAGTACGCGATTATCCGTGACATCGATTTGATGCTTTCTGTTATTTTAATTATAGGTGATGATAATTAAAGCCGCTAGAGTGAGAGAGAGAGAGAGGAAGGGAGAGAAAGAGAGAGAGAGAATTCTTTATGCGGGCAAAAAACGATTGCCGCTGCTGAGGGGATATTCTCTCGGCTGGTGCGAAGAGTATTTCGGTATAACGGTAGTGGTAATCGTGTAATAACAACGTTTACTGATATCCATCCGCACCGTGACTGCTGAATGCCGTTCTCATTATATTGGAATGCTTGCTGAAAACTTTATTGGCCGAGCCATTATTGTTGCTGTTCCGCTTCCTTCTAATCGCGGAATTGAATAATGAAAATGCTCGAAACATCGTGTTTCGATTTTCTATTCTCAACGATAATCTCTTTGTTATATCGATTGTGTGAATTTTATAAAGGGGAAACTTGATAGTTAAATACATTTGCGAGCTGAGATGTCTATACAATATATTCTGTAAATGTAAAATAGTGATAGGTTGAAGTACTGTACATGCTCTGCTTTCCTGACAGTTTTCCACTTATCGCGATTTCAGCTGGTCGAAGTTTATTATCCTACGAATTAGTTTGCTTGTATAACATTTTATGCCAAAGTTAAAAATAAAATATAAAAAAAAACATAATCTCGTGTATACATATAAAATATGAAATAAATTAAGCTTATACATATAAATATTTCGTTTGTATTTTCATCTACCCTCTGTCCCCTCATATAGCCTCAAAGATTATTTATTCGGTTATTATTTCATTCGTATATAAGAAAATGGATTTATCCTAAAATGACCTCTAAGGTTATTTAATACGTATACATCTTTATCTCGAGAACGGATGAACTGATTTTCAAGTTTAAAAATTCATTGTACTAGTTTTTTGTGGTATGGCAACTGAAAAATAATATTTAAGATTTATCTATAGATGCTATAGTTTCTTTTGTTTTACGATAATGACTTTTCGATTTTTAGTTTTTTAGTTTTTTTTTCGAGTTGCAAGTTTCATATTAATATTTAAAAAATTCACAATATACTTTTGAAAGAGCTTTTAATTGCTTACAATTTGAGGCATTATTTTTTAAAATAGCTTGTATCGTTCTATTCTTATTTTGAAAAAAGTCATTTTTTGAAACATAGGTTATAACTTTTAAATCTCTTAACAAACTTTATAAAAATGTATTCAATTATTATAAGAGTATTATTAGCATGAATTTGTCCAATTTTTGGGCACAAATATTTGTTATTTTTTGAGAAAACAATGATATTATGAAAAAAATCGATTTTCTATGGCATTCGATAACAGGAGTAAAATTGTTATATCTTTTCAAAATTTTATATACAAATAGCATTTTTATATCTTGAGAGCTATATATATTTTTTTAAGTATTTGGTTAATAAGTTTTGATAATATTTGAGTTATTTTTTTTAAAAATATTTCTTGTTTTTTTTTAAATATTTCTTATTAAAGAATTGCTTGATGGATTTTGATGTTTGACGTCTCATTTTATTTGTATTTTTATATTCTTTAAATAATAATTTTTTTAATTATCATTTTTCATTATCTGATAAATCAATATTCGTTTGAAATTTTTTGGTTATGTGATATAGTTAAAGATATTGATATTTTTTCTGTATTTAAGGCGATATTGTATTAAATAGTTTAAATATAAAAGAATTATAAATATAAGATGATAACATATCAGATCCTAAAAAAGTATTGAATAAAAAAAAACTTAACAAGCAGATAATAGATAAATAAAAAATTTAGTAATAACTTTTAAAAATGCATTTGAAATAGTAAATAAATTTTAAAGTGATTCACAAATAGTATTTGTATATTCATTACCAAAACTAAATTTTATTATTAGATTTGTACATATAAAGAAAACTAGTATTAAAAATTAAAGTCTCGAATACTTTAAGATATGCGGCCAATACGACGCCATTGGACAAATGGCGAATTCAGAAACTTTTAAATGAATAAATTTAAAAATTAATTTATTTCAAAAAGTAAATAAAAAATAATTTTTTTAAATAAATAATATACACTTTTAAGATTTACCGGTCCAATTTTCAGAGATACGTTCTTTTCAAATTATGACGAGATACATTCTTTTAGCTCGGAACGCTGAGATAGGTTCTTTTATATGTTTTAAAAAAGTCTTTAAGTCAGGAATCTTTTATATTATGGCATATAACAATAAATTTATTAAAAGTTTATTATGATTAAATATATCTATATGTTATTTATAGATGTTGCTGATATTACAAAAACAATTTTTGAAGTTGACAATATCACTAATAATAAGAATGCTTCGTTAGTAAAATGAGAAGTGTGAATTTTGGATAGCTTTGATAATGAGGTATTTATTTGGCAGTCGTTATATATATAGCTTTTATAATATCAGCAAGTAACTAAAATAATAAAAAAATAATAAATGTTAAAAAAAACATAATAGAAAAGGAAGAGTGCCTCGCTGCAGCAGATGAATTTGTTGCTCTGCGTAAGCCGCGTGCACGGTGATCGTAGAGGATCGTCCGGGGCTGCAGATTTCCCTTCACCGACAAAATCGATAAAAGAAGGGGTCTCGGACCAGAGGGAACATAGAGGCTTCCCTGTAGACGATAGGCTATAGAGGGACTCGTCCGTACAAAAAACAAAAGAAAGTGTATATTATATACGGATGATCGATATAACAACGAGTAAATAGTTTTTAAAACAAAAGTGCGATTTGAGGAAAAGCGGACGAGACAGCGCGTCATTTTTAAATCCATTCTTCATCTATACATAGATAGAAACCACATCAACTTTTTTAATATTATCAATAAAAGAAAATTCAGTCTAATTTGCTGTTTTAAAAATATATTTACGCGATTGTTAACAACTATTTTGTGTCACTGATTAATAAAGGAATGCTGTTAAACTATTAACAAAAAAGTAAACTATTATTTAAATTTTATTATATTGAATTTTTTATCATTTTAAATATTTGCAGTTATATGGCGTAATAATGCTACGCAATTTAAGTATAAATTAAATGATATTAAGGGGACGTCGGAGTCACAAAAAATTTAAATTTCCCGCCCTTACTACATCGAAATACCCACAAGGTTTTTCAAACTTTTCTCTTTAACAAATTAACCAATTAAACTTGAAATTTTAGGAGATGATAGAATGATCATAATTGAAGCGCGCTTAGCCCTGAAATTACCAATAAATTGCGTAAATATAATATTTTTAATTTGAAATATAATTGCAAAGTCAGAATCATGCCATCTCTTGGATTGAATTGAAATCAGTAAAAATTTGGTATTTTCTTCTCTAGCTTCTATATTATTTTAGTTTTCGGAAATTTCTGGGCTGAGCGCGTTCTATTTATGATCATTCTATCATCTCTAAAAGTTTCAAGTCAATTGGTTAATTTGTTAAAGAGAAAAGTTTGAAAAACCTAATGTCGGTAAAATAGGCGACTCCGGCATCCCCTTAAGGTTATTAAAGGCGCCAAAATGACTGAATATAATAATTTTAAAAAACTAGCTATTATTAGTTCTGCTATTACTAGTATTGATATCAATACTTCTGAAGTTGACAGGAATCGTAAAATTAAAGTTTTTTCTTATAATTTTATGTTTTTAATCTATTATTAATATTCATTATCTAATTTTGTAGTTTACGTGCACATATAAATAAAAGTGAAGAGCTTATTGAATATGTCATGGTTGGGTAAAGATCAAAAGTATATTAGCAGAGGTACTTAGTGGAGCCTGTGGTTAAGAATTTTGAACAGTTATGTTTGTTGTTTATTAAAGAATTTATTCAGTTGTGCATTATGATATGGAAGTTATTAGCATGTAAATGAGCATATTCGAGAGCTTCGCTGTCGACACCTTTAACAGTCATTTTTTTTAAGGTTTGTAACTAGCGTAAACAATCTATCATTTTATCCTGGAACCCGATTCCCCTGCTCCTGCAAATAATGCAGTTGCACAACCTTCGCTGCCAGGAACAGAAAAGCAGGACCAGCCGCCCCTCCTGCGGTACTTCCTGCTCCTGCAAATAACGCAGATGCATCACATTTCACTGTGAGGAACAGAAAAGCAGGGCGAGCCGTTCTTCCTGGGGCACCTCTCGTTCCTGAAAGAAATGTAAATGAATCTCCTGCCGTCGATAGAGGAGGTAAATCGTTTACTGCGTCTCTCTCTCTTTTTCTCTACCTCTCTAACGCGGAGGCCGTGGCCGTTTGGGCCTCTGATAACGGTCTCTCTCACTCAACCTCGTGAAGACTAAGGCGATTCTCTTGGGTAACGAAGCCTTCGCTATGATGTCGAGCGCATTCCCAAGGTCACTATTCGTAGGGCATCCCACATTTCGAATCTTGGTGTCATTATTACTCCCTCTCTCAACTAAACCCCACACATAAATTAAATTTTACGTCGTGTTTTTTGTTCTCTTCATACCCTAAAACATTACAAGCACGCCCTTTCTATTCTTATGAAGAAGAATCTAGTTGAGAGCCTTATTTTTCCGCATTTTAACCACTCGTACGCGACACCGACGATCTAGACAAAATGCGCAGCACCAAGATTCAGCCCTCACTTAATGCGTATGTGCGCTTTGTTTGAGGCAACTCCCTCGCATGGGCCATGTGATCCCGCATCGCATTAGCTTAGATTGGATCTCTGCGGCCAGATATCGGGAGTACTTCATAGGCTCCCTGACGTAAAACATCCTGGCGTATCGCAACCCACCTTACTTGGTCGTTCATGCTTTTGAACGTTGTCGTGTGCACGCGCTCCTTCAGCCGTCTTCCACCTGGGGTCCTCACCAACTCCAATCACGCGACCGGGCCGTTTGGAACACCAATAATATTTTTTACAGATTTTATTTATAACCCTTTTTTCGTCATTGAAGACCACTACGAGGTGCGTGTGCAGCAGCCCTTTTACTTCGTCTTTTTTTGGCGGAAAAGATCTTGAATGATTTATTTGCTTCAGAACACTGAATACAAACTTGTTCCTGTATTTCTACATCAATTCAAGGGGATAACGACGGCATCGATTTGGAAAATAATATCGAGGGGAAATCGTCGAGTCTTCCATCAAGGTTTCATTTTGCAAGTTAGCGTACTGACAAGACGATCGCGTCTTTAACCCTTTAACCATTCCCGGTATGATGGTATCTCTCAGAAATCTCCTATTTTGGTACAATTTTTTACAATTTCAGAGTAGTTTTTATTGGATTTAACTTAGGTTTTTTGTTGTTTCTTGATCAGAGGAAATTGAAATTTATGTTTAAAGGTTCTAAAATTTTCTCTAATTTGTTAATATTTATAAATAAATTTTAAAAAACTGCCATTGATGGAACATTGTATGCCATACCATAAACAACATTGTGCAGTAGAATTAATAATAATGTTTTTGTCCATGTATATAATTAATTGTTGTGCATTTATGTCATATTTAATCTTTTTATTCAACATTCCAATCCAATTACTATCGTTCGATTTGGACGATTCGAATTGATAATTAATAAATATCATTATTATAAGTTCGTATTTAATGATCATATTTACTATTATTTAAAAAATTAATATCTATACATGGTTCTCTGTGTCGTTGCAGGATTTGTATAAATTATTTTAAAAATTTAAAAATATTATTTTTTACATACTATTTATTTAATGTGGCAACAACAGCGAGATTATTAGCAGCAATATATTTTATTATTGAAAAATCATTCATTTAAAAATACAATTTTCTATTTGATGATAACAAATAGAATAGAACAGGAAAAGATAAGAGGGACAATGTATTTTGATAGGAAACAAAGTTTCGTTTTTCGGTTTTGCGGTTTCCTAGTGCATTTCCCTACTTTTAAAAGTTGCAATTTCGCAGATATCCGATGCACCCACAAATTTCCTGCAGAATTCTTATAAAAATGGATCTATTCGCTGTAAAGATTCATTCGGTGTCTGTGCTTCGGCTAGCAGACACTGTCAAACTTTACGATTAATTTCAATTTTAAATAATTTAAGCTCTATAATAACTAAAATTACGTTAAAATTTACTTTAAATAGTTAATATACCTTCTGTATATATTTAAACCAATAGTATCATATTATACAAGCAAAATGAGTACAGTCAACTCTCGAGACACTTTACAAACGAAAGATTTGCTGTACTTATTGTACCGTGTGGGTGAACCGCTTTATTTTCCTAAAGGTGAAAAAAATGAAACGTGCTACTTTGAGTTGTCTCCGGATTATTTGGTAAGTACAAAAACTAATTCTATATTCCTGCGACTAAATTTTTGTAATATATACATTTAATTTATTAATATTATTACTTGACTTATGTAGACAAATAGATATCAAGAAAAAGCACCTGTACTTCTTAACCGATTCAGTAGTGAAAGCGATGGTCGCAGAGTTGATATTGCCCCTCTTCTTAAGGATGGGCTATTGCGGATACCCTTAGATAAGGTACAAGTGGTTAAGCGTCGGGACCAATTCTCACTTTTTATTCCCCAACATCAAAAAGCTGCAGGCCGTCTAATAAGCATATTCATGGGTGTGTATCAAAATAATTTTCTATACAAGAATGATAATAAATAATAATGATACAATTTTACAAGGTTTGAAAAATATCGATGATTTAATGGCCTTTGCCGCATACGCTCGAGACAGAGTAAACGCGCAATTGTATGCTTACGCCTTATCTACTGTGTTGGTTCATCGGGAGGATACGAAAAATTTAAAAATACCGTCTAATGTGGATATTTTTCCGGAGAAATTTGTGGATTGCGAATCTGTTACCGAAGCCAGGGAGGTAGCAGAAATTTTTGAAAATCCAAACGATCGCGTAAGTTGTTTTTATAGCTTATCCAAAATTATTTTTTTTTTCGTATTTATGTCATGGCTCGACAATTAGCATTGCACTACGAAAAAGAGTGATTTTGCTTTCTTAAAGAGAAAGACTGATTTCCATAAAAATATTTAAGTTACGTTTTTGATCCCGGATAAAAATGATTTATATATAATTATATATAATCATATATAACCGTATATAAAAACTTATATGATTATATAGAATCATGTATAATTATATATGATTATATATGCACATTGTCTCTATATAACTATATACCATTGCATACATTTACATATAGATATATATGATCATAAATAATTATATGCAACTATATATAATGAATATAATTTTCAACTCAAAAGTTTTCAGTTTCACTTAAATACTTTCATATTAATTATTTATTGTAAATTTTCCCCCGGAATGGGTTTTAACATAATTTTGTTTACAAAATAGTTTTTTTTTCAAGTTTCATGCAAATTAAAAATGTGCCCCTGAAAGGGTTCAACAGCTTTAAAGATGTAGCTCAAATTTGTGTGGTTATTTTAATCAATTTTTTTAGATCATGCTCCAGAAATTAAAATTTCCGGCAGTACTCTCTCTTATAAAAGGATCCTTTGCGAGTATTTTAAAAGTTGTTACATTAAATTTGATGAAGATTTAAGTAGTCGGCAAATTTTTGTCCATCAAGTGAATTTTTGAACCATTGTGCGCCGACTTTCAATTAATGTATATATTTTTATTAATTTAGGCTACTTGACGCATTTAAAAATTAATAACAAAGTTTTGGCATCTGTAATAGGTATTTAAAATTATTTTAGAATAAGTTTCATGGATTTAACTGAATAGACAATGCAATGATCTTGTAAGTAAAATAGAAGTCGCTGAGAAGAGAGCGCATCAATCGCACTGAGGAGCACTTAAAAAAACAGTTAGAAAAGATTTTTTTTTTATTTAAATGAAAGGAACATATACCAAATACGTAGAGAAAATATGATTGTATAAAACGTTTGGACGTGTAGCACAATGACACTTAAAAAAATAATACGAACACTTACATTTTGATCTTTTACGCAATATTGCTTATTTATTGTGTAATTATTACCAGCTATATAGTAATTTTTTTTATAGTGTCAAATAAGGACATTTTTTTGTAGAATAATTTCTACTATTACTCAATTTGCAATTGAGACTCCAAAATCGAAAAGGGCGTGTGTCTTTATTTTGATTAGTGTTAGTTTCAAAATTTACCAGTTTTAAGCTGTATTTAAAATTTAATAATAAAATTCTATATACTAATTCGTAACTTTCTAAGAAACGAATAGTTCAAATAATAACTAATTTTCTATAGTTTTAGAAAGTTGAAATTCAGGAGCACGCTCTTTTTTAGTTTTGGACCCTCTATTGCATACACCCACATTTAACATGTACGATTCAGAAATTTAATGTTACCTTAATTAATAGTTACCAATAGAAGTACCACGAGATTTTTCTGGAAATGATAGTGATCCAGAACATCGCCTTGCATACTTTAGAGAAGATCTTGGTGTCAATCTTCATCACTGGCATTGGCATTTGATTTATCCTTTTGAAGGTCCCAATATTATGGTCAATAAGGACAGAAGAGGAGAGCTTTTCTACTATTTGCACCATGAAATCGTAGCAAGGTTTTTTCTTATATACAAATTTTTAGCAAAGGTTTATTGTTACCGAAAATTCTCTATATGTATAGAAGCGTAATTTTTGTTACTATTTATTTAGGTACAATGTGGAGCGCCTGTGCAATAGTTTGGATTTAGTGCATCGACTGTTGGATTGGAACGAGCCGATTGCGGAAGCTTACTTTCCGATGCTGAATACAACAGTCGCGGGCAAAGATTGGCCTTCCCGACCGGCCAATATGCGTCTCAGTAATATCAACAGGCCAGATCGTGAATTGAGATTCGACATCGAGGATCTGGTGCGTTATAAAGAGAGAATTTATGAGGCCATCCATAGAAAGAAGGTCATCGATGTTAATGGCGCTGAGATTGATATCGACAATGAACGTGGTATTGATATACTTGGTAACATTGTAGAGGCTAGCACGTTAACACCAAACGCTAGTTATTACGGAAATATTCATAATTTGGGTCACTTGGCAATTGCTTTCATTCATGACCCCCAATATAGATACATAGTAAGCATCCGAAATAAAGTGCATAATGAAAGTGCCAATTCTTTTATCACTTTAAAACGCATTCTTTTTATTAATTGCAGCAAACAACTGGAGTAATGGCGGATACAAACACAGCTATGAGAGATCCCGTCTTCTACAGGTGGCACGCCTTCATTGATGATATATTTATAGAGCACAAGAATACTCTACCTGCTTATGATGTTGAAACTGTAAGATTAAATAATTAAGCATCCTTAATTAAGCAGTTTAACATAATTATTGTTAAAATTGAAAAAAGGATTTAGATTAATTGACATTCAATAATTGTGATAAATTGAACATTCATTAACGGTTATTGAATCGTTCGCTTGAGAGTAAATAACTTAAACCAAATCTATTAATTTTCATTAAAGTATTTGTAACTGTTGAAACGAATATGACTTTGTAACAAACATCTATCATTACGTGCTAAAAATAAGTTATTCGTAGTCCTTTTTCTCAGATTATGTTTAAATATAATTCCTGCTCTTATGCACTTTTATAGTTAACTTTCCAAGGAATCCGAATATCAAATCTGGAATTGTGCGCCCTTGACGATAACGAAGCCTGCAGAGCAGAAAAAAATGTTCTGACTACTTTCATGATGACAACTGATATTAATATGTCACGAGGATTAGATTTTACTCCTCGTGGGCCAATTTTGGCTAGAATCACACATCTTAATCATGATCAATTCCGGTATAATATTCGAGTCAATAACACTTCTGGTAAACAAGTATCCGGCACTGTGAGAATTTTTATATGTCCATCATTAGGTTTTGGCAACTTTAACATAAATTTACAGCAGCAAAGACATTTAATGATCGAAATGGATAGATTTGTCGCAATTCGTATGTATCTATATACATTATCTAAAAATAAATAATTATTTTCCTTTTTTTAAATAAATTACTATGTCGTTGTTACAGTACCACCTGGTGAAAGTACGATTGTAAGAAAGTCAACTCAATCGAGTGTCACTATTCCATTCGAGCAGACATTCCGTGATTTAAATATAGACCGACCTGATGAAAATGATTTTAACGAATTTAATAAATTCAATTATTGCGGATGTGGTTGGCCTCAGCACATGCTGGTACCAAAGGGTACTCCAGGTGGATACCCCATGATGCTGTTTGCCATGATATCTGATTATAGTCTGGACAGGGTAAAATATTAACTTCTAATTATTGTCTCGAAAATTTCTTTCTATGTAATCTTATGAATAATTATATAATTTTATAAATAGTACGTAAGAATAATAATGGTATTAGGAATGCGGGTTATTAAAGCTATTTATTGTTTCAGGTTGATAGCAATAACGATAGTCCAGGCGAAGGTTGCAGGACAGGTGTAGCTTTCTGTGGTTTACGGGACAAATTGTATCCGGATAAACGACCAATGGGTTATCCATTCGATCGACCTCTACGGAATGATGTGAACACTTTGGAAGAGTTTAGAACACCCAACATGGCCTTTACTCCAATCACCATAGTTCACTCTGAGGAGGTGAGAGAAGGTAACCTCGTATCCGACACTTCCCGAAACCTCAGGGATCCACCTAACTAAGATCACACAAATATAGATATCGTAATACATAAACTTCAATTGTAAGTAATTTATAATGAAATGGAATTTAAATGAAATTATTATATATTACGCAAATGTAAAATTTACATTAGAGAAGTGATTAATAAATTGCATATATAAAAAATGGTTGTCTCATTGAAAACTTATTTCGCAGAATTTATTATTTAATTTACAGACTTTATATTACTTTCAACAACGATACATAAACCAAAGATCCTATTTTTTTTTCTTTATTTAACATCATGCAGCTATAATGATGTTTGTACTTGATGGGAAAATAAATAAATATAATTTTTGCTTAAAATTTAACTAATACTGCAATGTTTATGCTTACATTATTTTGCGTATGAGGTAAATGTTATCTCTTTAATTTATAGTCTGCCAGAAAATCTGTATATAGACGCTATAACAGTTATCGGAACTTTGCATATATATTAAATATAAGCAAAATCTTTAAAATATTCCCAAGGGAATTAAAGCTCATCAAATCCCGGCAATCTAAAAGTATATACATAAAAATTATGAAAATTTAATTTAATTTGCACTAAATTGATCGTATGACGTATAAACGTATGAAATATGTATCATTTTAGTGTATGAAATAACCTGTAATTTAACAAAATTGAGCCCCCTACTTGACCAGAAAATTTATCAAGAAAGAACAGGTTTGTCCTCTATCCTTTAACACGTGAAAGTAGAAACAGACGAACGCGGACAGACGCCGATTTTCAATCAATGCTGCTTTTAACTTTTCCGTGAAGTAAGGGGGTCAAAATATTTTCAAAGTTAATATTTTTAACGCTAAAAGTACTGACGTAGATTTTGCATTCTTAAAATTTCATGTTTATTCCAACCGCGTTGAAATATTTTAAGTTCTGACTTTTATATCAGTTTTAATAAAAGATGTTTAAAATATTTAAAAAATTACCCATTTTTACTAAATTGGAATACGTTGCTATATTGTGAATACGTCAAATTATGATTGTCTATGTACATACGTATACTATATTGACTTTGAAAACATCGTATTTATTAAAAAAATTATCAAAGTAGTTCTTGTTAATCCGCGCCTGACTGCACTCCTGTCTCTTTAATAAATAATTCTTTATATTTATAGACATGTTTACAACACTTTTTACTTATTTATTATCCATATATACCATTAAAAAGAGACTGTCTCAAAAAATGACTAGAAAACAGTAACTTTTTTTACATTTGTCCAGTAGTACATGTCACGTGTGGTAAGACGCGTAGTAATACACGAGGTATACGTGTGCTAATTTAATAACAATTTTTTTTTTTAAATTAGGTTCATAAGCATATTTTTATAATCTTTCGCCGCTGATGTACAGAAAAATTTTGAGCTATAAGCAGCAGTAAACGATGACCTTATAAGGATGTATACCGGACTATATACGTGGGATAATATATATATGTAGCCCGAATCGAAGCTTCACAAGCGGGAGTTCTCGTGTATTATATATGTAGGCTATATAGGCAGGACGTTCAGGTACTGGCGCGTGCGATACATCATTCGACTCGAGAATTTTTCTCGATCGTCCGGGCGACCGTCACGGTCGTTCGCATATACTCTCCTCGCACAAGGCCTCTCTCGCTCCCTCTTGTCTACTCTTTTCTCGCTCTCGCTCTCTCTCTCTCTCTCTCTCTCTCTCGATATCGAGAGCGAGTCGGCGTACGCACATACACACACACATACACACAGACACACCCATAATAGTGTATAATAAAGCTTATTAATGGGCACCTCCCATGCGAGGCAGAGCTGCGCGCCGCGAGATCGCTCGTCGTGGTCGCCGCTGGAACGTATATACGGGTATATATATATAAATGCGCGAATCCGATGACGTCACCCGCCTGGATTCGCGCGGCTCTCCGCCGTGTCCGCGCGACGTTCACGGCTACGCGTCTCAGCTCTTCCGTGTATGTGTGTGTATGCATATAGCTATGCGCAGATAGAGTGAGAAAGAGAGCTGGGACCACGTCTTTTGCGCTGGCTAGAGAGAAGGAGGCTGCGATAGATAAAGAGTTTGCGCTGACTTGCGCGCGCGCGCGCCCGAGAGACAGGTTCTGCAGTGGAAAAGTGGTAGGGAAAAGGGGGAGGGGGAGGAGGAGGACGAGGAGGAGGAGGGGAGGGAGCTGTATAGGCGCTCGCACGCGCACGAAGAGGCGCGGAGAACTGAATGAATGTACACCAGGGAGCAAAAGACTGCGCGCACGAGGAGAGAGAGAGAGAGAGAGAGAGAGAGAGAGAGAGAGTGAGAGCGTGGGCGAAGACTCATAGAGGTGCTCATGTGGCCTGGCGCCGAGATGACGACACGCAAATTCATTCAAGCGCGCGCGAGGAGCGGAAGGTTGCGGATCTTTCGCTGCCCGGCCAAGAGAGAGAAAGAGAGAGCAATAGCTGAACCACCTTCTAGCTGCAACTACACACTCTCTCACACACACACACGCACACAGAGCACGTGAGTAGATACGATGTGTACGAGTGGATAGTTATGTCTGCGCGAGTCTGCAGCCTCTCCGTGCCATTCATGAAGGCGAGCGCAGAACGTTATTTTAATTACGGCACACACACACACACACCAGTTAGGACTTTCTCGCTATGCCTCTTACTTTGAGATATATACCACATTCGAGCGACTTTGGCCCCAGTGACTCTGGCTAAGCGATCTTTATTGCCTTAGCGGTGCTTTGCTCTACGTTATATGTGGTCTGAGAGGGCGAATGTAGCTTTGGTATATATACCGTTTCATTGGGAAATTGCTGCTGTGTTGAAATGTTTTATTTTATTTTTTTTATTTTTGGTTTTTTGGTATATTTTGAGCAGATAATGAATCACGAAAACTTGGTGAACGATGTTTATAGTTCAATAATGTCTATTTTTTGAAAGTTGGAACATATACCTATTTAATGTTTAACAGACTTGCAGCTTTATTTAAACAATACTTAATTACAATCCAGAATTGCCACAGGGATTTGATAATAATAAATTATAAATTACGTGAAACCATTTGAAAAAGGTTTTATTTTATGAATAATATAATATTACTTATTAATTATAAAAATATCTCTTTCAGAATAAATGCAGTCGAGTATAGTAAGTCATTTGATACACAAAAAGGCTTTTTCTATATGCCATTATCTCGGAAAACCTTAATATAAGAGCAGCTTCGTTTTCAATAAAAGTATATACTATAAGATAATTTCGATATTGAAATAAGCTTCGAAAGCCATCTTAAATTCAGATTACATCCATGTCTTAGCTAAAAATTCAATATTATCTTGCTCTCGGTACAAAGTAGAAAGTATACCGATCAAAACAGTTTAACATGGTATTGCTATATGGTCTCCTTTATAAAGTACTTCTCAGTTTTCTCAAGCAAAAATATGTATTCAGATTTTAATAAACCCTACCTTTAATTCCTTAAATGTCTCTATCTTGTATTTAAATATTTTTTAAACTACCACTTGGTACTATACAAGCGCGATTTTGCATTGCTTGATTTTGAAAAAAAAAACTTTCAATTTCAGCATTTTCTTCAAAGAGAACCATTATTTCATTGTAATAATCCTACGAAATAGCACAAGTAAGAATTGCACGTTGTGGTAAACAAGTGCAGTATACAAGTGTATCTTTATTTCGCACGGTGCTACAATATCCTCCAACCTGCCTAATAAAGAAATAACAACCGACATACTTTAACGTTATTAACGATTGGCACGTATAGCTGGTGAACATTGTACACAAAAGTATGTACACTCTGCGTTCATTTGCAACATTTCCAGGAACTAACAGAAAAATCATTAAAAGGCGCGGAACATGTCTCGAGGGCCTCTGTATATATACGCGCCGGGCGCATTAGCATTCGATATAGAAAGACTCTCGGAGGCACTGTAAGTACGCGGGACTTGTAATAGAATGTGTATCTCGCGCCGCGCGCATACTTTCAAAACTGCGCCACGCGTGGGATGCTGAATTTGCATTCAGCATATGGAAAATATAACGATTATTTTTTACCCCACCCTCCCCCCCGTTTCCCGGTTATCCACCGAACGATTATTCTTCGCTTTTCCATCGGATATAAGTACAAATGAATATAAAGAACCGCGACACCTTGCATATTACCCTTTGATCCATCGTTTCTGCTGTATATCGCAGCACACTTCAATAACTATATGGACACGCGTGCGCGCAAGCAGAATATAGGCGTTACATATAAAATCCGTGCGTGCAACGCATATATATTTATCCTGCAGGCGAGTCTGATTTAACTCCTTTGAAATTACCGGGGCAAATAAAAAAGTGTATATATATATATGTATCGTCGGTTTGGTCGCGACGCAAGGCTCTTGCGGCGGCCGCTCGTCGAAACCTTCCCGAAGCTCTCGCTGGCATTTCAATTGCAAATATAATCTCGTTCATATTACCGTCGGCGAGTGACTACAGCTAGAGAGTCTCTCGGCTCGCGCACTTGACTTTCCCTTTGCGCGACACGAGAGCAGAAGTATATACTTCACGGGCACACACACACACACACACACACACAGCTACGCATACAGAGCCTGCAGAGAGAGAGAGAGAGAGAGAGAGGAGCGAGTCGCCAGAGCCTCTTGTCAACGACGGCCAACCCAAAGGACGACGAGTGCAAGATGGAGAAATCATGTTCGAAATCAAGGTCCTACAGAAGACGGGTAAAACATCTCTCTTCCCCGGTCTCTGGCTTCTCCGCGCTCTCTTACATATACTCGCTCGGCTCGCAGTCTCTCCGCGCAACTCGCCAACACTCATGATCCGTCTTCTTCTTCTTCTTCTTCTTCTTCCTTTCTACACTATCTGTGCGATGCTCGAGCGCACTTTAAGGTGGGTCTGCGGCGGACTCGCGCGTAGGAGCAGGGCCGCGCATTGTCTGTGTGCGCCTCGGTGTGCGCAGCGCGCAGTGCAGCAAATAGTATGTATACGTATATATACGTCTCTAGTGTGTCCGCGAGCGCAGTGTGTGTATATACACGCGGGCAAGCGCATCACGAGATGAAATCTATGATGTGTGTACATTACGCAAATCCGCATAAAAAAATCGATTAATTGAACGAAATCTATACATGACATTACGTTCTTGGGATAATGAAAATGAAATCGTATACAAGTTAAATAGAATGTAACTTTTTATTTAATAATAGATAATAATACTAGGCAGAAAGTTGATCAAATATGGCGTTAACTTATGAATACTTTTCACCAGATCTTCATTTCTACCAAATCTAGACATATTTTTATCGTTCCAAAATAAAATATCGAATACAGATAGACTTCCGTGAATCGTCCTGCATTTCATCTTTTTAAGCTCATTTTTACATACTTTATAATGTTTTTTCATATTTGAATTGCGTTTAATCAGCTGCCGGTCACCCTCGTCTATCTTAAAGTTTAGACCCTCCAGTTTCACTGCATGTGCAATTAAAGATAATGCAACAAGTTCACTAGGTACCATTACTCCCATGTGTAGGCATAAGTCCTTTCCACCACATACGCCGGAAGCGGAGCTTTTCCATCATCATTCTTGCACCAGATGTCTGCACCTCTCTCTAAAAGAATATTGCACTCGTTCATTGGGTCGGTGCTTCCAAATTCTGCCGCCACAGTTAAGGCTGTGTTACCATGGTAGTTTTTCATATCGACATCGAAACCCTTATCCAGAACGTAAGTAATGACTTCTCCATTTGAATTATATGCTGCTTGGTGCAAAGTTCCATTGCCTTGATAATCCTTTGCGGTGAAGTCAGCCCCGTTGTCGCACAAAAATTCGATGATTTCCAGATCACAATGCTCAAGAGCACATAGCAGCGGTGTTAACTCTTTCTCGTCGCAAACGTTGATGTTCGCGCCGTTTTCTAATTTAATAAATTACTAGATTTTGTTTAAAGTTTATTTATTCTATTAAGGTGAATTAGAAGCAAATAATGAATAGTCTGTATAGTTAGAGGGCCATGAAGACTCTTCAAAAGTATATTAATTGTTTTACGCGATTAGGGCGAATTGGCACAAACTAGCGAAGTAAGAGAAATATTTATAACAATTAAACAAAGCGTTGTAGAAATTCAATATAAGTCATAATGCATTGATCACGATAAGAACGCTTGAATAATAAATCTAAATTTATTATTAATAAATTGAATAATAATCTTCAATCTGAGAAAAATCTGCATATTTTGAAAAAAAAAAACGGTAAGATAGGTTGATTTGTACCAAAATGTCGGCCACTTGAAAAAAAGGTGCATTTTCATTTTCGGAATAACGCTGTTACGATGTAAATTTTGTCATGTCGCCACAGAACTACAAAAAATTTTTTCGGAAAAATAAAAAAACACGGGTCCTATGAAATTCAAAGTAGATTAACTTCCCAAAGTTTGAAAAAGACTGAAGAGGTCGATTTTTTTTTCGTTGAATCCATATGAAATGTGCCACATATTGATTAGGGAGAAAATTACCTTGACTTATATACCTTTAGAACTTATGCCTTTTCCGCAGTATATACCCCTATAGGCGTCTCTCCTTTCCGTTTCTGCAATTAAATGTTTTGAAATTGTATTATAACTGCGGTGTAGTTGCAATCTTTAGCCGATTTTAATGTTAGGCAATTGTAGTGTAACAATTATATGTATGGTATATATAATTTATGAGCGCTGGGAAGTATTCGGCACTGTAAAGTGTTGAGCGAAGCCATTTTTGGCCCACGGTTAATATAATACCAACGACTTTCTGCGCAATTTTTCATAAATGTATAATAATAATGGTTTTGGTATATGGGGACATAAGGTCGGTGTTCGGTTCAAATTGATTCTAAACTTTTTTCAAATTTTCTTATCGTGGCATTATAGATTCGGTGCCCCTAACGAAAGGAAGAAAAATCCGAAACTATCGCGCTCCCCTTTGAAATTTCGCGCGCGGCATGAGTCAGGGTTGGGTTTAAAAAAGTTGACGATATCAATAACGGCCGGCTTTTATGTATAGGCGCTCGCGAGTGAGTGCGGATGCAAATGACAGGCTTTTCAGCTGGAGGAATATAAAATACGGAAATAACGATTCGCTCTCGTTATCGAGATTCGTTTTCCTCTTATATATCTATATACGCTAATCGCAACTGTAGCACCGCGCCCCAGCAATATTATACCCACCATCGGCATCTCGCCGCGAACTTTCACGATAATATAAACCCTCTTTGTGTTTACCTGCACTCGGCGCGCTCTGCAAATCACCCCGCGCGCAACACTTTTCCCGCGCGTGAGCTGAAAATAATGATTTCCTCTGATAGCGTACGGCCATACATATATATACAAGGCAAGGTCGGTCCCAGCTGGAGCTGCTGTACCGCACTATATACAGCAGAGAAAGGGAGACGCGCGACGGAAAGCTAGAGACAAACGAGCTGGCAAAAAGGCGAAAGAAAGTGCGCAAGAAAGTGAGAGACAAACGCTGCGCAAGAGGGAAGAGAAGACGCTGACGCGAGTCCTTGGCAGAAAGAGAGAGAGAGAGAGAGAGAGAGAGAGAGAGAGAGAGAGACTCCTTCAGTGCAGGTAAGAAGAACGGCTCCAGGCGCGCGCGATCGTCGACTCGCGAATGTGTTCGCATATAAGAGGCTCTGTGTGTGCGTGTGTGTGAGTGCATTGCAGTGCAGTGCGCAGCCACTCTCTCTCTCTCTCTCTCTTGGCAGGTCCTTTAACTGCCGCGCAGAGAGAGCATATGCGCCAAGGTCCCTCGATTGGATTTCTATCCAGGTGGTCGGAATATACGCAGGGGCTAATAGGCCGCGAAGTCGCGACGCCGGCCACCGTTCCCGTCCACACACACACGCACACACATGTGACTGTTGGATATGCCTCTCTCTCTCTCTCTCTCAGAATGTATAGAGTGCAGTGGAGAGGAGCGATGATGGAAAAAAGCGCGAGCGCGCATTATAAAGCTCTTGCGGATGAATGTCGGTGCGACGCCGCGGCGGACCCGAGTGTCCGAGAGACGAGAGAGAGAGAGTCCTTTTCTCTCCGTTGCGAGCTGCTATATACGCCGCGCAGGTGTTAATGCCGTGCAGTGCTGCTGCTCTCTCTCTCTCTCGGCTGTTAAATGAAATTATAACTGCGGAGCGTTGACCGGACGCGCGGATATACGAAAACCTTGTCTCGACGCAGCAGCTTCCCTCTTCCTTCCTCGTCCTCGATGGTTAGTGTCTTTAAGGAGCCGTTGCCCCCCGCGTGTGTCTACTGCGCCTGCGAAATTCCTTCTCGTTTTCGCTGCGGCTGTGCTAATGCTTTCGTTTGCTCGTTTATTCATTTGACGGGGACAGAGAGCGAGAAACAGAGAGAAAGAGAGACAGTTGTGCTGGGTTTTGAAATCTCGTTGTCATGTATTTAGTGGGTTAAAGGTCCAAAGTATTTGACGATCAAGATGAAAGTATATTGAAACAAATACACGGAAATAGAAATAAACTATTGAACTAATCTGGTTATTAAGCAATATTCCAAGTTTTCTATATCTGCGTGTGCAAATCTATCTTACAAATTATTCCTATATATTTGTAATTCTTTGTATACCTAATATTTTTTTCTTGATCGATGTCTACCAGTTACAGTTACAATCATTACGACCATACACACTTATTTTCATTGGAAAAATAGAAAAAACTTTCGATTCGCTGATCTCTGTAGATATTTTCGTTTAAAGCGCACCCATACGATTTGGAGCGAACGGTCCACGCGCATTTTTCTTTCTCGCATCGCGCCTTTTCCCCGTCTCAAAATTTCAGTCTATTTTTCCACTTGTCTTATATAACTTATATAACGGCAATGGCCACCATGCAAATGTGGCAGTAATTTCGCAGATTTTTTTTAGCTATACAGGTTTTGTGCGTATACGTGTTTCTCGTAAACACTGTAATTACCGCGTCTTTACATTTATTTTCGTGCACACGATAATTTGCGTGCGCGCGAGCAGCTCCTTAACTAAGTAAGCAACGAATAAGACATACGCCTCGTAATAAGATATAATAAAACATGTTTCCAGCAACAGCTCGCCGCTTCATTTGTTAAATATATTCGAAGCCTTCGAGAATTTATTTTCCCACAGGAGGTATGCGCCACGAGGCGGGCAAAAACGCGAAATACAACGAGTGCGCGCGCATATATTTCTTTTCCACAGCGATTCTATGACTTTTGCAGAAGCCAAAGTGAATTTTTTTAAATATCTCGTGAGTAATTATACATACCAAGTGTATTTTTTATAGCTGCGTTTAATGTAGACCAGTAGTAGTTGCATTATACTTATATATATTTAGTATCCCACAGATATTGCTCATATTTCATATAAAAAATTTGATGCTTTAGCAAGCGCTTTGAGTCATGCTCCGAGTTCTATTTATCGATTTTATAATAATTATATCAGCAATAAGATGATATTACATTCAAAAGGTAAAATTCCGTTTTCCATTCAAAGTTTACGTTGAATGGAAAATGGAATTTTACGTTACACTATTACGTTGTTTTTTTGTTTTTTTGTTTTTTTTGGGTTTATAGCTACTATTTAAGAATATCTAAAACTACTGAAAACGTGCGAATAACAAATCAGGGTATATTGAGGTCACTTTTGAGATAGAACCTTTTTCCACCCGAGCCAAGTGTATTACATGGATTTGGTTCCTGGATGCGTATCATAAAATGATTAAGAGTTCTATCGGACCTGATCGATGATGAGTGTATAAAGAAAATTCCGATACACCCCGAATTCGTACAAAAACCGAGCAGGATTAACGAACATCACTATATTATTCCGTCATTTTTACAACCATCACACGGAACTTCCTTGAAAATGAATAAGTGCAACATCCTACAGAATAATCCAGGAGAGAAGTCGTTGGTGAGAAGAGAAAAAAAATCATCCCGTTAAAAGTGACTTGGCATCGATTACAGCTTCCTGGGCAGGTCCCGTCGGCAAACTCGGTGCGCCAGTAATTCAATGTACCGAATCGCGTAACGCGTCCTCCGGATGTCGAGGCCGCACTTCTACGTGTAAGTGTGTGTGAGTGTGTGCGTCTGTGTGCACGACCGTAGCAGCGTCATTTAATGGAATGCTCATTAGTTCTGGTCAACCGGGTTAATTGCAGCCCCGATCGCCGCGACCGCTTGTTACAATGCTTATTATTATATATGCGGACGCGGGGGGACCACAAGCGCGCCGAGATCCTTATTATTATCGAGGCGTAAAAGTTGCTCTTATACGCGGGACCTGAGACCGACGCAAACAGCTACCTCCTATAACTATACAGCTACACATACGAACGAACGTGCACGAGTTGCATCGAGCGCTGCTGCTGCACTGAAAGGGAAAGTGTCGAGTAGTCCACGTGCTATGGTGCTGCCTTTAACTCCCTTTCTCGCTCTTTTACGCCAGCCAAGCGCGCGCGTTTTCCGTTTTTCGCCCGCAGCGAGCACCGCTCTCTGCTACACAACACACACGCATATAGATATATGTGTGCGAGTGTGTCTGTACACAATATTTGCCCATTAATGATACACGTTGAGCGCGCGTGCGAACGCGTAAAGGTATATAACGCGTGTAATGTTGCACCTCGTTCTCCACGAAACGCCCTGCAGTGTGCGCCTTTTTGCCGCCTAAGCCGTTTTAAACGCTCTCGGTGAAATTGAATTTTTTTCACTCTCCTGGAAGGATCGATTTGGCTCTCTCGTGTACACTTTCTATCTTGGTGTGATGCTGACAATCGGTTCGATCTCTACTCCCGATAAGTATTCGCGTATAATCATTAAGAAAGTTTGAATTCTTTTCTATGTTAAGATTGTCTTTTACAAATCTGAGTTTTGCCGCTGCTGTATATATATGTTTGTTTCAAACTCGGATAGTTGGCCAATGGATTGGTTCAAGAAGCTTGTATGAATTTGTAAGTTGTTATTAGTTAATTTTATTATAGTATAGAAAAAAATGATTAAAGAGTAGTGGATTGAGTATCGTGGAAGCTATTAGTTACTCTTATCACTTCGAAACGTTTGCACAGATACAAATAAAATCTCTAGCTTCGAAGAAACATTCATAGACTAGAAATGCTGATGCTTTAACAAACTGACGATTGTCTACTATTTTGTTTTGGAATTGTGCAATAAGGTTGCCCAGATGGAAAAAACACTTCTCAAAGAGTTCTTTTTGAACTCATGATTTTGGGCATGAATTCAGTCCCAAAAGAATTCTTATAGTATGTCATAGGAGTTCCGACTATGTCCGCTATTTTTGTCATAAAAAATTCTAGAAGTATACTTAAAGAGTTTTGACTGTGATGCATTCCGGAAAAAGCTATTTCGAAAGTTGAAAAGGAAGTCATACACAGTTCGCAAGGAGCTCCTTATAAATTCATTTAGAGTCCAAGTGTCGCGTTAATTGAGAATAGTGAAAAGCTCAGATTTTGCCCACAATATATATATATATATATAATATCGCACTATATATCACTTATTCGCATGTTTAAAGATAGTAATTTAATTTTTTTATATACTTATCACCGAGATTTCTTGACATTTGCGAGAGCGCTAAACGCTAGAAATTTCAAGTCATCTCTACGACGGAGGGAGTAATTGATTCTTAAATTTATTTTCGTAGAGTGTACTTTCCGAACTCGTAGATGTATTCACTTAACACTTTATACGAATACACTAAAAGAAAAAAGAATTCTTTACGAATAGTTTTATTAGTCTATTAAATCGAATAAATTTATTTTATGATAAAATTTTTAATAAAAAAAGAATATTTAAAGAATTCTTAATGAATACAATGAATTCATTAAGAGTTCTTTTTTAATTCCTACAAAAGAATTATATTAGAATTCTTTTAGCAAATTCTTTACGAGTTCATTTGAATTATGAATGCCGTCTGGATTGGCTACGTATTATTAACATTAGGTAACTGTATACTGCTGTTAAGGAACTAGATGTTGATTATGCACTAATTATTGATCAATACGCAGATGAAATCGTTTTAACAATTCAGTGTTTAAGTGTAACAGGTTAAAAATATAAGTTTTTATAATGAATTATTGTTATGTATTTTATGATCATTTGTAAGTTGATTATTTAAATATCTTATTTTTAAAAATTCATAAAGTGCGGGGTAAGTAAGAAGGCTCCATCTTCTTAGTGAATTCTAGCAATCGATCTTGCTAGGCGCATTATTATTAATTGAGACTTTCTTTGTATGTAAGTATGAAGATTTACAATGTATGTTATTATTTTGTTATTAAAAACATACTATGATTATTAATAAGTTCTATATTGATGTATCATACTAATTCTTGATCATGGTAAAGTCACAAATTACATACATACATAACTAACAAAAAAATATTGTCGATGCACATTTAAATTATAACTACAATTTCAAATTGAATAAAAAACTATAAAATATTTGATTTATATTTATTTAGAAATTATATTATATTTAAAAGTTATTTTTATATTTTTATTTTGTAGATGAAGTAAATCTAACGTCAAATGCAATGGATTAGATTCCCAAACAAAAGAAAAAAAATAAAACCTACAGAACACAAATAAGATCAATGCTGTTGAGAGTAGCTGTTGAGAAGTACCAAGTTCCCTTCTCAACACTATATAATAAGCGTGAAGGTAAAACAGACATTGATGCGAAGCCTGGACCTGCTAGAAGCTTGAATAGCAAACTGGATTAAGGAAATGAGTAGAGCAGGTTTTTCTATTGACAGAGAGGTCATGCATGTTTAAAGGTATGTTAAGTATACAAAGTGCAAAACTCCATTTGTAGATTGTCAGCCATCTATGAGGTTAACAAGCTTCATGAAGCGCCACGCAAATGTAAAAAATGAAAATGTCCCAAAATATGTCATTAAGAAGAGCTGAAGTGATCTGGAAGTCATCGAGTTTTTGTGCGACAACGAAGCTGACTTCACCGCAAATGACTATCAAGGCAATAGCGCTCTGCCATGATGCATACTGCAGGCAGCTTATACTTCATATAGAGAAGTCATTACTTACGTTCTGGATAAGGGTTTCAATATCGATATGAAAAACAACCATGGTAAAACAGCCTTACATGTAGCGGCAGAATATGGAAGCACCGACCCAATGAACGCGTACAATATTCTTTTAGAGAGAGGTACAGACATCTGGTGCAAGGATGATGATGGAAAAACTCCGCTCCCGGCGTATGTGGTGGAAAGGACTTATGCCTACACATGGGAGTAATGGTACCTAGTGAACTTGTTGCATTATCTTTAATTGCACATGCAGTGAAACTGGAGGGTTTAAACTTTAGGATAGACGAGGGTGACTGACAACTGATTAAACGCAATTCAAATATGAAAAAACATTATAAAGTATGTAAAAATAAACTTGAAAAGATGAAGTGCAAAACGATTCACAGGGGTCTATCTGTATTCGATATTTTATTTTCGAACGATAAAAATATGTCTAGATTTGCAAGAAACGAGTATCTGGTGAAAAGTATTCATAAGTTAACCCCATATTTGAGCGACTTTCTGCCTATCTATTTTTCCTCGATGCTAAAAAATTTTTACAAAGAGATTTGGAAGCAGTGGAAAATAAGACAAGCCCAGAAAATGATGTGTGATATTATGGGCTTGAACAGCCCAGCGCATATTATCTGCGATAAAATAGTAAGTTATTTGGATGAGGAAGACTTAACTGAGTATTAAAGGAATTTATGAATTTTAATTTCTTTGAATCATTAATTTATTGTACAGTTTTTGCCGTAGACACGTTATTATATATTAAATAAAAAGTTCTATTTAACTTGTATACCATTTCATTTTCATTATCCCAAGCACGTAATATCAGATATAGATTTCGCTCAATTAATCGTTTTTT
>UELU01145613.1:0-16056 GCA_900490025.1 Megastigmus dorsalis | reverse complement strand
CAAAGAGATTTGGAAGCAGTGGAAAATAAGACAAGCCCAGAAAATGATGTGTGATATTATGGGCTTGAACAGCCCAGCGCATATTATCTGCGATAAAATAGTAAGTTATTTGGATGAGGAAGACTTAACTGAGTATTAAAGGAATTTATGAATTTTAATTTCTTTGAATCATTAATTTATTGTACAGTTTTTGCCGTAGACACGTTATGCTGTCGTACAAATGTTGCTTTTATATTAATAAGTATTATTATCTATTTTATTAAATAAAAAGTTACATTCTATTTAACTTGTATACCATTTCATTTTCATTATCCCAAGCACGTAATATCATATATAGATTTCGCTCAATTAATCGTTTTTTTTTATGCGGATCTGCGTAATGTACGTATATCATAGATTTCATCTCGTGACGCGCTTTCACGCGTGCTTCGATATATAATTGCGATGTATATGCGGCCCGGTATACACACTCTGCGCTTGCGGACACAGTACAGACATTTTGTAACATCCTATGAAAACCATAGGACATTCTTTTCATTTACTTTTATTCTTAAACTCATGTATTCCAAGCTTGCCACTGTATCATCACACATAGACCTATAATATTAAGTATAATACACCGAGCGCCGAACCATGGAGACTCTCGCCATGCCATAAAAATCCAACGTCTGCCTTGCTGACGACTGGGCCAACACAGAATAGCACCTAATGAGTTTGGGAAAACCTATTAGTGCACCGCACATGCCTAATGAGTTGGGGAAAACCTATCGATCCGCCGAAACTCGGAAGTCTAGCACTACCCCACCTCTCATCAGAAGGTTGTCCAACGAAACACATCATTACTTTAACCAATCACTAATGATATTCTCCCACCTTGATCTATATACGTCTACGAAAAATTAGGCGGGTCTTTAATTTTAATATTTGTAATAATTTTGATTCACGTTGCAACTATCACAAGTTCTCAAGCAGTGCTATGGAAAGAACATGATAAAGGAAAGAGAGAGGGAGCCAAGGAAGTATTTGTCTTTTTCTGATCTATTCAATTTTTTAGATTTTTTTTATATTTTAACGCTTAATGGTATTAGGGACGAATCCATTAAGTATTTTTGCAACAATTATCTGTACCACCGGGACAATCGAAATTGCATACATATTACGATGTATAAGAAGATCAAGTATAGGATGCCCGGAAAAGATCTATTCCAACATTTTATTGCAAGTAGAACAAACAATCGACTATTTCCGGCACGCGGAGAAGATCGATTACATCTAAAAATATGAATTCCGGATGTTGGTCTATGAACTGTGAAACGACTTATGATAGTTTCCGGGAAATTTTCGATTCTGTGTCACTCAGATTATTTTTAATGTAATAATAAATACTATAAATTTTACTCTCTCACATTTTTTAATCTTTCGAAAAAATTTTTTGCAAAGATTATATATATTTATATATACAAGAATACAATCATATATAGTTATCTAGATAACTTTTATCGATAGATGCATTTTCATACCGCCGGAACACGTTCAAAAGGTGAGGTTTTGGGCACCCGATTACCGGTCTGGGAGGTTTGGCGCGAAACGTCCCATATATATAATCGTATAAGTTTATATGTAGGGTTATATATGATTATATATAATTATATATAAATCATCTTTACACGGCAGGTTTACAAAAATTACATAAACCCGACAACAGCGTGCGGACGTAGCACTAAAAAGTTCACTTATCAAGTTCACTAAAACCAGTACCAAGTGCAGTGGAGCTCGTTGTATTGCAGGTGCAGATATAACAACAGTTTTGTATGTTATATAATATAGTTGGAATTTAAAATGTTCCTTTGAATTGTTGTATGTTTAGATAATAAATAATGCAGTATTAACATTATCAATTGCATGTATAACATTTGTACAGGAATTGTATACAATCGTTATTGACTCAACCCGCAGGCAACGTGATATGCACAATCCTTTTTATAATTAATTTAATTATGTTAATCTTAGAAGTAAAGTAGTATTATGCAACTAGTGCCGAAAATTGGCTATTCGATGAGTAGGATGCTTGCAACACGAGACACAGGCATACGCAAGGTGAGATCAAAATGATACATGAAGCCGATAATATTATACACAAATGAGATCAGAGGTAGGTCAAATAATGTTTGTTATTGAACATTTTCATGAACACCGAAATGCAGAACAGGAAAAACAAGCTTATACCAAAGCATAATAGTATAGCTAAAGGTTACAAGAGTATCGGAAAAGTTTAAACTGGGGTGAAAGAACAGAAAGCAATTTGCCAGTTGTAGGTCAATTAGGTTCTCCATTCTGCTTTTTCACGCTGCATACAAGTGCACAATCTTCAGACATACCCGCAAAGATCTGACACGGTTCTTCCGTCAGAGTGAATATATATACATATATTGCGCCTGTATGCACATGCTCGTCGCCGCAGTATCAGCACTGTCACTCCGATCGCTTTTGGATGAAAAATTGCAAGTGTGCCTTTATCGATAACGGTCTCGAGCTGGAACACAGACGAGAGGCAAACGCGAGGGCGCTGTATGGGCAAATAATTGGATCAGACGCGCCATCAGTCCCAACCGAATCTCAATAATTAATCGGCGCGCGAATCTGAAAAATCGAATCGACGCGCCAACAATGGTTCACTCGCGCGGCCTCTCTGTTGTGTGTGTATGTGTGTGTGTGTATGTATACACGGATCAATTGGTGCGCGGAGAAGAAGCAGAGATTCGCGTTCGCATCGCGATTAATGCTCCGAGATACGAGCTATGTATATACAGTTAGGTCCATTCGCGAGCACATTGTAGAAATATGTGTGTATACATGTGCGTGTGTGTATGTGTGTGTGTGTGTGTGTGTGTATGCTTTCCCGAAAAACTCATACGTGCCGCCGCCCGGTGAGTACAGCACTTGCGGGTTATTCGCGTGCCACCTATCGGGCCACATCTTAATTATCCCGATACGCGGGCCCTATCTTCGCCGAACAGAGGCATTAAGAGATGGCGGCGCGGGAAAGAGAGGGCGAAAAGAAAAAAGAAAAAAACAACTGAGTGTATATATACCTGCAAAAACAGAGAAAAAGAGATGAATAAAAGTAAGCAAATGTGTGTGTATGTGTATACTACACTCGGGAGAGAGAGAGAGAACAGATTACGGGAATGCGGACACCGTTAGCCCTTTGCGTAGCGGCGCAATTCGGTTAGGGGCTTCATGTGGTGTATTCCACATATCTTTAAATCCAGAAATATTTTTTCTGGACAGAGTGTACAATTTATTCCAGCTTTACTACAAATTGTGCTATTACGCTGAGAATAAATTTCATAAAAAAACTAAAATTAAAAAAAGTTTTTTTTTAATAATAATACGTACATATAAGATCAAGATGAGAATACATTTTTCCGAATGTATGACGAATAGGTACTACTTATTAAAAGCCTGCAATAGATTCATGAAAAAATCGATAACAGCCCATCCTAAAATATTGAAAATCATCAAGAGTTCACTCTATACATATATACATAATAAGGAGAATAAGAAGCGTCATCGCCATCGACGTAATAATGTCCAATAGACATCTATCAACAAGCGCACGGTTCGCACAAACACAGACTCGATCGAAGCCCTTGAAAGAAAAGCCTGACGAAATGGTTCAACATATCCCGAGGTATGTAAACATACTCTATAAATGTATTTAGATCGAGACGGATCTAAAGGCGGCTGTATACGCGGAGTGACCGATCGCGACGTGGCGTTCGGCAATGCCACGTACACACACACAATTATAAGTTGGCCTGGCAGTCGTGCGTGCGTGTATATGTATGTGTCCCCTGCACACGGCTCAGATTTATTATCTCGAGGACGTAGGCCGCGAGACAGAGAGAAGAGAGAGAGAGAGAGAGAGAGAGAGAGAGAAGGATCGCCCACCAGGCTGCGCTCCTTCCCACGCATCCCTCATACGCCGATACCTACTTACCTCGCGCTCGCACAAGAGCGTAGGATCGTAATCGAGATGGAGGGACAGAGAGGAAGAGAGAGAGAGAGAGAGAGGGGGGGGGGAAGAAAGAGAAAGATAGTGCATCTAAGGCTAGACTACAGGCCCAAATGGCCTGACCAAGTATGTGTAAGCCTTTCTTAGCTTTGTACGTCCTTCCTTCCTATCCTTCGCTTCCTTCCTTCATCGTTCGATTCATCCGCTCTTCCGTCTTGCTTCTCTCTCTTTCTCTCTCTCTTGTTTGTCGTGAGCTCACGCGAGAGAAGCGAATATAGTCTTAAAAGGCATTATAGCCGAGGGACGAGGAGGCGAGCGTTTTAAACGAGCTATTTTTAAATGGCCAGACTTTTATATCCCGGACATCAATTTCACTCTCGTGGATTATGTGTGCGCGCGCGTGTGTGTGTGTGCGCGCGCGCGGATGCCTGGGGGCTGCTTCTGCTTGTTCTGCCTGTGACTTTACGAGGAAAATACTCGCTCATTAATGGGACGGGCTGTCGGCGATTAATTTTTCCTTCACGATGATTGAGAGCTTTTCTGCCATCCCATGGATCCGACATAGACTGCAGACTGTGTATTTTTAAATATCTTATAAGTACATTCTTGTTTGATCATAATAAAGGACTAGAAAAGAATGTATTTAAAATCAAAACAAAACTCTGATATGCATTCTGAAATTTCACTAAACAGATTTATTCCACGCACGAATGGCTTATCGAATTCGGATATGATGCGACTGATGAAAACGATTGTCTCTGTACTCGATGGATTCATTATGCTACATATCATTCATTGAATAGAAGATACGATTCAGTTCACAAAACTCAAGCATAGCTGTATATATAATGCAGATACGCACAGATTCCCTCTTGAGCTCATATCCGCGTTAATCACTTTTAACGATCGATAAAACGGCCGCAGACCAGCGAAAACGGCGCCTCATGCCGCGCGCACGACGCCGCGGCATAAAGTGCGCGGATTACGAGCCCCGCGCGCTCTCTTCTGTATGTTGCAGGACCAAATGCGAATAAAAGTTGCGATAACAGCTGCCGGGGCATTTTAAAACGCTGCTTGAGGGAGATTGAGCGAGACGCTCGAGTGCGGTATTAAGGAATGATAAGTCCTTAGAAAATTAATTGATGTTGCGCTGAACGACTGGCGTGGAGGATTTTATTGTAAAACTTTGTGCATTGACGTCATGTCTTTAATGATTTTGTTTCTGCTAAGCTCGCAAATTATCGTGGAGTTTGCCGCGGCAAGAACAGTATTTTTCCCGTAAAATCGGAGCTGTGTGATTCGTTTGAAATCGTGCAAATTAATAAGAATCATACGCACAAGTTGTTGAAACTTTTGCGGCAGCTCAATGCGAAAGCGAGGAAAAAGTTTAACAGATAGATTGTTCTTGCTTATTTCAATTTCTTACTACTTGCATACTGACCTCGACAAAGGTTAGCTCCTATATATAACTGGTTTTTCAAAGAATTTTGATTTTTCAAACACTTTTAAGTTTTGATCCGCTTCGATATCATTTTATATACCTATTAACAACATTTTAAACTGGGTATTATGCTTGATATTCAATTTTAAAGCTGGCAAGTGGCGCGCTGCAGTTTAAATCAAGGCGGCGCGCCGGCAGTGATTGTTCTTACGCAGCGAAAGGACACTGTGGTGTACTCGAATCCTTGATTCAGTAAGTTTAAGGTCGTGTTCTGTGCAAGCAAAAGCAATTTATCGGATGATACATATCAGGGTCATAGTGTGCAGTGTGCTCCATCATTCCTTTGGAACGGCATTGCATCTAACCATCTATTAAAATTATGCTTATCTACAAAATATACTGTAAAGTATCAATTTATTGACAAATTTGAATATATTTTTTCTAAATAGCATTGTTTTATTTGGAATATGTACTAGTAAAGAGCATTATTCATATTGGAATATGAGTACGTCTTCATAATAAAAATCGTTCTTTTTATCTAAAGAATTATTAGAGGAATTTTTGACTCATATTTATAAAGTCTTCAAATTCATCGTTACAAACAATTTATATCCATGAAACAAGGATAAATGAGCATAAATAACGTAATTGTATTTTGTATATGATTCAAAAGACCTGTAAATAGATAAACTAAAATAATGTAGCGATTGATTTACGAGTCATTTATTGATCTTCTTATAACGACGTTTCAACGACTAGATTGTCGTCCTTATCAAGTCTTAATATACACATACCGAGCGTAATAGTCAATATCCTCAGAGAGGAAGTATTACATCCGTGAGAAAAATCGTTTTCTCGTAAAATGCTTAAAAAGATTTTTAAAACATTTGAAACAAAAATTTAGTAGTTTGTAGAAAATTTGTTTTCGTGTCTGTGGGTGCGTGTGCCGTGGCTGTGTGCGTGCGTGTGTGTGTATGAGTTCGCGCGTGTATGTGTGTGTGTATGCGTGTGAATGTATGCGTGTGTATGTGTGCGAATGTATGCGTGTGCATGTACGTGTGCATGTACGTGTGCGTGTGTGTGTGCGTGTGTGCGTGCGAAATACGATGGGCCGTTTAAAGTACTAGAGATAAAATCTCCCACGGTTTACGTATTAAAAGTGGACTCAAAGAAGCGCAACGCGAAAGTGCACGTACTTGAGTTAAAGCCCTTCCACCCTCGCCAAGCGACTTAGCGACATATTTATTCTCATGTTTTTTTTTTCTTTTTATTGGTTTCCCATAGATACTGAAGAGATCACCCGAGCGCGGGCGGCGGAATTAGCTTCAATGAAGGGAGCCATCCCGGCCTTGAGTGGAGAGGTTAGACCTGCACTGGTGCCGATAGACGCTCCGTACCCTCGCCTCCGACCCAGCGACGGAGCCAGGAGGAGGGCGTACAACCCCCGGTGCCACCTGGAGATGTATGATTACGTGTCTGCCACCGACTCCGCATCATCCAAAAACCGCTCACCGTCGCCACTGTTGGTGTTGGTGCGAGCAGAACCCGTGGAGCAGCTCGACCTCAACCTGCCGGTCCGCACAAAGGGGGTCATGTTCGGCGACCTGAGGCCCATTCCTACGGACGCCATGTTTGACCCGCCGCCCCGGGCCTGCTTGAATTGTTGGAGGGCAGGACACAACAAGGGCGTATGCCCACGACCGATTACGCACATATACTGTGCACACTGCGGGCGCAGAGGGGTGGACTACCTTTAATCGCATACCAAGGTCGACGTTGCCGCGGGAGCATCCGCGTGCCATGTACTGCCCCCATGAAGAAGAGGAGATATTCGAGGCGGCGCGCATCAGGTCGATCCAGACGAGAGACGCCGAGTTGGAGGGAGCATTGGGCGGGGCACCGAGGTGTCGGCACCATCGCGACCGCACACCACCGCCGAGCTATTCCGAGGCGATATCAATGTCACCATCGCCGAGAATCGCCACGGTTACGACACCATCGCTCCTCATGGCTGCAACCCCGCCCTCCATCGTCCCCGCGACACCAATGCGACGACCGAGACTACCCCTGGGACTGCAAGCGACACCAGCGACCAGGACACCTACAGCGACGCACGAGCTCCCATCCTACGAGGTATTACCGGCAGCAGCCCTCCAGGTATTAATGCCGTAGACACCAGCGACGATAGCCGAGATTTCCTCCTTCCTCAGCTCCTCACCACTGCTAAGACCGACAGCAGGAGTATTCTCATACCCTCCACTGCTGGCTCAAGTGGCGGCGATGAACTTCCCCTTCCCGCCGCCTCCAGTACCGACCACTATCACCGTACCAGAAAATAACTGGGCGCTGGCGGTAGCGCCACCTGCCCAGTCAATCCCTCCCGCGCCACTGACTACAACCGCCAACCTGGACACTACGACCGATCGGCTACGGAAGACGCAGCGACTCCTGGAGAAGTTAGAAGGACTACCCCTAGAGACCCAGGACCACATCCTGCGGTTGATATTCGCCAAGAGGGCACACTAAGTGTACCCTCCCCCACACCCAGTGACACTGAGGATAGCGACAAGAGCCAGCAACAATAGCGACACCAATATTTATTTTCGACGAAGGAAGGCACGAATGTAGTCAATTACAAGTAAGTGGAATCCCATAGAGGATTCCCTCGGGTTTTTGTTTGTTTTCTTTTTGTTACAGCTCAACTTCCCGGTAAATGGTATCCCTATTCCCATTACTGGCGACGCAGAGTCCCTTCCCAAACCCAGTAGTATAGTAGGGGAGGAACCCTCAGGTTACCTTCCGTTGGTTATATGGTTTTGTTCCTTTTTCTCCTGTAGGTGACTAATGATGATGTCCTAAGACTGAGCAAAATGATGGTGGATCTACGATTATGTAGCGACAGCGACTTCAACATCGACGACGCGAAAGGTTGCTTGACGACGGCTTGCGACGCGACATTAGGTAGATGGGATGATAGAGTAAGAGTAAACGTCGGCCCACTCGGGAGTGGTCCGGGTTAGGAGGGGGGAGTTTGTGACACGAGTATCGTGCACAATTAAAAGTGATGAGATCCTCGGCCACTGGAGTCCAGGTGTCTACCTAAAACACCGGGTTAAATCATAAGCACAAAATAACAAAAAAAAAAATAAACATAGCATAGGAAAGGGAAAGTGATTTTAGAAAGACGGATTCAATGGGAGAGAGAGACAGCAATAAACATTCCTAAGTGCAAATACTACACTGCTTTAAGGGATATGGATTAGGATTTAGGATAGGAACTGAAACAATACCTTACAATACATGGCAGCAGGACCTCGCCGAGCAACCTGCAGCATCGCCAAGAGAGGTGCCAGAACACCGTCCTAATCGCGTAAAAACTTCTTTCTTTCCGAGGGCCCCCATGCAGCGACGCATGACAGGCACACGCTCCACTCACACAACGACGAGAATAGATGCAGGCCGACCCGTGCAAGTATGCACTTCGTCCCAGGAAAGAGGCATGGAGTTGATGCTATCCCGACGGCCAGCGACGAGGACGAGGTGGGACGTCACCCCGACACGTACTTGCACAGCGACGAGGAAGAGAGACCAGGAGGCGGCGCACACACACACACACACACAACACTGGTGCCGATGCAGCGCGCACGATACCCCGAGTTCCCGAGGGGACGATGCGCATGCTCCATAGGGCCTTTGGGGATGTTTATGGAAGTATATATACGAAATGATTGCGCGACGGTATTCGAATGGCGCATACTTTCTGGTCAGTCATGGGAGTCAATCAGCGACGATGACCAACTTAATTACCATAGAAGTGAAGGAAAGTGCCTCTAGGTTTCCCAAAGGAATAAGTTAATCAAATTTCGGACTACGCAAGTGAAATTTTGGACCTGACAACGAGCATTGGGGCCACGGAGAGAAGAATAGAAATAAAACGAGTGCGACGAAGACAGAACAATTGGAGAAGACGGATACGACAAGTGAGCTTCCGAAAAGAAGACACTTGCTGTCTAGAGTCCGACGTAGAAGCTCGTGATATTAATTTCAGCAGCATACGCACAACCTAGCAGCCATTTATATCAATACATTCTTTGGAAGAAACATCAGCGATGGAAGCAACATTGAACCAGCGACACCAGCAAGCCGAGTAAAAGCGACGAGAGGACTATTATCTGAACGATTACGAGAGGATAAGGGTTTTTAGGTTCGTCAAAGTTGCGACGGTGAGTGGGCCTGGCAGGCGCCATTGATTCTCGGTGGTCGACCAATCTAACGAGGAGGTCAGTCGTGACAACTGTACCAGTGCGCGATCGGTTTAGAGTGCCCGCGATTCTTATAAAATATTCTTACAAAATATAACCCCCGTAAGATAACAGAAAGGAATCACATTCGGCGTACGCGAAATCAAAACAAGTTATCACCGCACTTTTCTCCTTACTCCCGCTCGTCCTTTCGTCGTGATGTCTCGAGTGGCCGAATCAAATTCCTCTCTCTCTCTTTCTCTTTTTCTCTCTCTCCCTCTCTTTCTATCTCTCTCGTTGTCAAGAACACACCTTACTCTCTCTCTATATATACATCTCAAAAAAATGCTTTGTTATTCTCGCGGATAAAATATACTTATATACGGTAACACATGCGCGGTCACATGTGTACTACATATATATGCACCGATGTAAGAATCACGAAGCTGAGAGAAAGAGCTTATATTATATACATACATTTCGTTGAAGTTGGCGCTGCGCAAAGTCGTGGCGGCGAGGTCGTTTTCATTTTCACACACTCAAAGACTCCATAAGTCGAATATCCGTGCAGTAAACAAAAGGTGAGTCATTCCACGAGCTGCGAGAGGCGCCAAGAGCTAGCGCGCGCCGAGGAGAGTGACTTTATATATATATCTCGCTGCTCCTTTTTCCTCCAAATTCCGTAAATGGTGCTATGAAAATATAACGCGGCCAAACAAAGCGACGGCGCAGCTCGCGAACGTTGTTCCACTTATACATTATATCGCGCGCACTCGAGTTCACTTTCACTTTATCGGAACTCCTGGGACGTCATTGTAGCCCTGCGCATTCGATCTGCCCGTTTTGTATATGCGTACAAGTGCACGTGTACGGGTATATTATATACAGAGTATGTGTATAATGCGGAATTAAAAATGAACAACGAGGAGATCGGCAATAAATGTGTTTATTACACTAATGCGAAGAATCTCAAGGCGGAGACGTCGGTGCATGGAATATATGAATCAGAGGCGAATAAATCACCCAAGAATTGGTAGACTGGTGATTTTTTATCAATTTATTGACAAATGCAAATAAAATAAGTATTCCGGAAGACAAGTTAAGATACCACGTCGATGTTACAATATTTCTATCCAACTTTTATTTTAATAAAAAAAATAGCGCGCATATAGCCACTCCAGAGGCGACTTTTCTTTTTTCGGTTTAACAGATTCGAATTATAATGATGACCTTAACATGAGTCCTAAAACTGTCGATGCTCAAAATTCGAGTAAAAATCTTGACTTCGAGACATTAATGCTGCTCGGAGAGAGTAATTCAAAAATAATTACTGGACCAGCGATTCATGAGACATTGTCAGAAAGATAGTCACATCTCGATAACAACGGTAATATTATTTCCATCCTTATGAAAGGAGTTTGTCATTTTAATAGGCCGCATTTATTTCATGTACCAGCTTTACAGATCTCAACCGAGGTTAGAAAGAGCAGATGATTTTGATGATGAGGAATTCGAATGTTTATTTCCAATAAACAAAAATCAGTTTAATATTAAATAAAAAATGTCATGATTGGTTGAGCGATGAGGAGAAATGTAATCATATCAATTATCTTGATCCTTGCAAAAGACCTGTGATCATGCGATATATTATTACGCATTGATAACACTATAGCGCAGCTAAATTAATAAAATGGGAAGTGTTAATTTCCAAAATTATCTAAATTAAGTAAAAAGATTTGGAAGTGGTGCGAGGAACGAAATTTTTTTCTATTTGCGTCCTATATAAAACTTTCAATGAGGTGGCGCTAGTGTCGCGGAGATGAAGCTGAAGCTAGCTGCTTCCCAAGTAGCCGCTTCCAGGGACAAAACAACATACTGGGCTCCCGGCCAAAAAAAAATTTTAAATTCACTTTAAAAGGGCCAAAATCTTAGCTTAACACATTCCAAAAGTCAAAATATATGTCAAGACACATATTTGGGACCCCAATCTTAGGTGTTATACTAGTAACACGCTATTTTCTCACTTTTCCAACATCACTTTCGGCATTTTCACGTAACGAACGTTTGCCATAGGTTTCTCGTACCTGTACCACCTCGAAACTTTTTTGATATTACTTGCATATGTTTAGACAATAAATGATTAAATTTTCGAGTTGGCTCGTGGCCGACAGGCCGAGACAATGCAAGTTTTCCACGTATTTTGAGCAGCAGTTTCGGTGATTTCTAGATACGAATTTTTGCCATCGCTTTCTATTACCTTGGGCCACCTCGAGACTTTTTGGATATTACTTGCAAATGTTTAGACAATAAATGATTAAATTTTCGAGTTGGCCCGAGGCCGACAGGCTAAGAAAATACGGGCTTTCCACGTTTTCAAAGCAGCACTTTCGGCGTTTTCAAGATACGAATTTTTGCCATCGCTTTCTCTTACCTTGTGCCACCTCGAAACTTTTTGGATATTACTTGAAAATGTTTAGACAATAAATAGATAAATTTTTGAGATGGCCCGAGGCCGACAGACGGTGAAAAAAACGAATTTTCTTTACTTTTCCAGCCGTTTCTTCGGAATTTGCAAGTTATTTGTTAATGTTTAACCTTTAGAGGACGGTAAAACCACTATAGTTGTAAAAAAACAAATGTTCCTGGTCATTGTTTAAATATCATTATTTTGGGTTTTTTTTTTGGTATGTTAATTGCGAATTTGATTTCATATGTTATCAATATTCTAATGCATTTTATTTTTTCGCTTGACATATTACAAACTTGCATCTACCATTTTGAATCTGCAATTTTGAATTTCATAAGTCTAATAACTGATGCGTGATGAACAATATCAACACTTACCAGTACAATTTTTTTTTTCAGTCATCAGTTTACTGCCATGATTATGGCGAAACCCATAGAAGGTTTGTAAAGGGAAAAAAGAGGAAAGAAATTGCAAAAGATTTATTGTGTGATGGTCCCAGTACTAAAAAATTTAAAATGCTGTCGGAGGTCCCTGACGATGTACTAGAGGCTGGAAATTTAAATGACAGTTTAGACAGCACAATATTAGAAAAAATTTCCAGTTTATTTCAGTTTCCAGTGAAAATAATACTGTTAATGATTTAGATAAAAATTTTACAGTTCTTATGTGGATCTTATGAACTAAAACACCCTTTAGTAGAGACCTTAAGGTACTTGTAAAAAAAATTGCAAATAAAAATATTAATTAATAAAAAAGTTATAAACATTTTTGCCCACTGGGGTCTGAATTACCCCATGTGTCATTTATGTTATTATTTTGACGTGTGTCAGTTAAGAGTTAATAAAAAATGGGATGGAACAATACTGGAGGGATATATACAACTATATAGCGAATTCCCTTCTTATGTCTTACTAATGGCTGAAAAAGTATTGTGGCATGCTTTGAAATCAAAATATAGACCGTTGTTTTTATATTTGGATGCAACTGGAACAATAATAGAAAATCCACCTAATATAAAGACGTATATATTTAATTATAGTTTAGTTTTGCCAGGAGGCGACGATTACAGTCCACTTCCGATTATTGATTTTATATCCTCTTCCCATGGGGTTAAGGATATTTGCGTTTTTCTTTTAAAACTCAATGATGTATTATGTCATCTTACTAAGAAGCGACCAGTAATCGACAAAGTGGAAAGTGATTTTAGCCTCGCTTTATTGCAGTCAGTTTCGTTATCATTTAGCAGCATGAAACTATCGATATATTTGCAGCAAATATATGATGAGTTAATAGAGAAAAAGTCCCAAGCTCCACTAACTATTCTGCATATTTGTTCCTCACAACTCTTAAAAGCGGCATTAAAAAAATTGATGAAACTATCAACGATGACGATATGAAAGTTGTTGCTGCATGTGCAATAAAAGGTAATACATGCGTGTAACGCCCAGCCCATAAATAAGGGTTATTTAGTTTTATTTTTATCAATCAAAAACGCAGCGCAACGAGCGCAAGGCGCCCGCCAAGTAAAATGTATGTATGTGTAGTCACAAAGCTCGAGCGTCGGCGAGAAAGCCCGAGCTTTGGCGAGCGCGTCCCACTGTAAATGTAACAGCGCGGAGGAGGGAAAGCTCGACGCGGAGGGGATAACCCTTTCTTGCGAGAGTTTTCGTATAAAAGGCGCTGCGCCGCAGCACTCGATTTATTCTTTCGCAGAGCTTCTTCGAGCTTGAAGCTCCGAGCTCACCCGAGAGCTGTCTCACCTTATTGTTTTGAGCTAAAATAAATTTTTATTTCTTTAATAAAAAGAGTTGATTTATTTAGTTAAAAAATAAATACTTAAAACTCGCCTAGCGATTGCCCATTGTACGGCAATCGTAAACTCGAGTATTAAGTAAATTAAATATATATTGCACTTATAGCAGGTGGCGACTGTACAGTACATTTCGAGGCTGTACAGTCTACCTAATACTATAAGAAGCAAAATAGAAATAAGTAAATAATCTAACAATTCATGGCAATTGCACAGCCCTAGTGTACGGCTATGCAATCTACCGAGAGATTAAGATTATAATTAAAATCAAGAGCAAGCCGACTAAAAAATAAAAGACGATCATTGGCGATTATGCAGTCCATTTTGTAGCCGCATCGTCCACCAATTGGTCCTATATTGATTATAAAAAGGAAGTCGAATCATCAAAACAATCTAATAATCCTTGACGATTATGCGGTCCATTAGATGGCCGTATAAATCTACCTAGCGATTAAGATTGGGTAAATAAAAATAATTAAAAACATAAAATAAGACTCTTGGCGCTTATGTAGTCCATTTCGTGACTGCATAAGTCTACCGTTGCGAGTTAGTTAAAAGTCAATAAGATCTATCTCCTTTCAGTGTCCGGCGATTATGCAGTCCATTACGTGGCTATATAATCTACTAACCAACCCTATAAAAAACAGAAGAGTGTCTAACAATCGTCTATTATAAGGCGATTGTAAACACACAATAAAATAAAAACAGTGTTTAGCAATCGCTTAATGCGAAGTGATTGCAAACGCACAATAAGATAAAAACAAAAAGAGCTTTAAGCTCTGGCCGCGTTATGCAGTCAATTATGAACGCATAATTGCTACCCAGAGCGACAAAAGAATGAAAGTAAACAACCTTGAAAAACGCGACGAGTACGAAAAAATATCGTGATTCGTAAGTAAGATATTCGAGTCCGAACTCTTTAATAAAAAAATTATGATGATCGCGTTTCACGCATAGGAATGCTAAGCGTAAGCCGCGTGACCATCACATAAATAAATTGGCGCCCGGCTTAAAAGAAAAATCCATCTTTTTTTAACGCCTTTCTTTTTTTTTTGATGCGCCTTTTTTTCGCAGTTTCCTTTTGAGAAGGAGAAGCTCAGTTTGTCCATTGCCGATAGGTGGCGAACCTTTAAGTTCCGCGTTCACACGGAAATTTCAGCATGCTGAGGGTATAAGAGACCCTTCGTCGAAGCGATTGGAGCGAGAAAATTTTCTCAACGACTGTAAACGAAAGCGATTGCTTTATGTTACATCTATTTTGAATAATTTTATAATTAAATTAATTCCAAACAACTTTTTTAAAAAATATGTTAAATGAAATAGTACACTGAGAAAAATGTTACACTAAGATTTATTATAAGTTTTTTATTATGTAACATAGTAAAAATTATTACAAACGTATCAAAAAGTGTCATTTTTAAAAATAACCATCTCAATGTAAGAAGTTTTACTACACAACATAGTAAAAAGTATTTTCTATTTTGACATTTGGTTAAGCTAGGATCCTCTGATCGCGCAAAAAAAATCACTGAACACGAGTTGTTTGCATATCGATGTTTTTGTTTCGCTGTTACGATAGATTGCAAAAAAGTACATAATAACAATATTTGAGGAGATATTTTATTTTTAGAGAATTATGTACTAGCACATTAAGCGCAGTCAAAAGTATTCTTCACGAAAATCTTTTCTAACCTTACTTTTCAATTTGACGTCTCGTTCCTCCAAACATCGCGAAAGCGGCTAGTTCATTCATCCACGTGTAGGTGGCCAGTCTATTATTTTGCTCCACGCAAGTGTCAAGATTCGTGGTCGATTAGTATATAAGAACGATTTGATGAATACTGAGCGTGCGAATATTTCCATATGAAAAGCGTTTTGTATTGTGTTTATTAAGTATACTTAAAGCGTTAATGTGATTTTATATGCGAGTTATATAATATATGTTGTTAGGCCGTAATAAATAAAAATAATATACCGTTGACATTAAAAAAAAGTGCGTACCGAAATGTATTTGTTTACCATTAAGTGTGTGTTGACACTTGTATATGTAAAAGTATATTATAAGACAGTATAACGAAA
>UELU01145610.1:3181-17959 GCA_900490025.1 Megastigmus dorsalis | reverse complement strand
CACACACACACACACACACACACACACACGTGTCGAGTTGCTAGTCTCACATCAGGCGCCTCCCCAGGTGGCGGATAGGGGAAAGCTCGTCAGATGTGAAGAGCACCGGGGAAATAAAATTTCTGGGGTGGACCAAAACTAGCTAGGAGAAGGAACCCCGAACTTAAATAAAAAAAACGTGGAAAATGGGTTACACACGGAATTACTCCAAGCAGGCAAGGTTATGCAGCCAAATTCTGCCGTCGGTTACGATTGGGTGGAAGCCCCGGTGGTCGGCGCCTATTCCACGGATTTTGGGGGGAGCCAAACTCATGAAGAGAAGGAAGGGACAGATACAAGCGCTGACAAGAAGAGGCAGAGCTTGCACGAGCTGGTGAAGCGGTAGGAAGATCTGCTGTTTTCAATAAGTGAATTCCTAAAAGACAAAAGCAATGTCCACAAGGCAATTCATAGGAAGGTGGCGAGTATGTTAACCAACTGGCGTCGTATCACGGAGCGATCTGGTCATGCCGAAAGTTCCCGTTCCAGGACACTGTAAGAGAGACCGATCTTGGGTTTGTGAGGGTGAAAGTCAAAGGAGTGCATTACTACAGCTGTTATGCCCCGCCCAGATGGAAGATTGAGGAGTTCGAGGATTTTCTTGACAGGCTGATTAGAGACGCGAAGAGCCGTTTCCCAGTAACCATCGCTGGGGATTTTAATGCCTGGGCAGTTGACTGGGGCTGTAAGAGGACAAATAAGAGGGGGCAGGCTATGCTTGAGGCAATTTCCGCGTTGGACTTCGTATTGCTTAATACAGGTACCAAACCAATTTTCGTGAAGGGTGAATCCTCGTCCATTGTGGATCTTACGTTTGTAAGCAGCAGCTTTAGGCGCGCAAACCGCTCTTCGTGGAGGGTTAGTGATATATGCACTTACAGAGACCATCAGGCCATTCTGTGGGAGATACAGACTAGCCCCAAGTGGGAACCAAAGTTATCAAAAACCAACTCGAGAGGATGGAGAAACCAGCTATTCAACGGGTAAATTTTCTGCGAGGCACTGAACACCAGTCCTATAGCGGATGGAAATGCAATAGACAAGGTGGAGGAGGTTATTGCTTAAGGTAGCCGAAGCGTGTGATACCACAATGCCGCGGAAAAGAAATGTGGACCGCCGACCTCCAGGCACTGGTGGAACGAGAACATAGCCGGGCTCCGTAAGGAGTGCCATCAAACTCGACGACTAGCTCAGCGCGTTCAGGGCAAACCAACATTCCCTGCACTGGAGGCGAAACATAAAGCTGCAAAGATGAAGCTGAAAAAAAATTATAAGGTGCGCAAAGAGTGAGAGCTGGAAGGAGCTATTCAGGGAGGTCGATGAGGAACCGTGGGGTAGACCGTACAAGGTGGTAATGACTCGGCTAAAAAGTCAGCCGATGCCATCGCCGACCTGTCCGATACTGTTGCAGAGGATAGTCTCGACGCTCTTTCCCGAGCAACAGGAAAAGGACTACGACTTAGAGGAGAGTAGTGGTGAAGAAGTTCCAGACATTACCGAAGAGGAGCTGCTGACGGCAACATCGAGAGTAGGCAACAACAAACCTCCAGGTATGGACGGGATTCCGAATATCGCACTTAAGACGGCTATTAAGGCAGCTTCAATGATGTTCCTGGACATGTATAACACGTGTTTGAAAGAAGGAACTTTCCCGGATACGTGGAAGTGGTAGAGACTAGTGCTCTTCCCTAAGGGGTAGAAGCCACCAGACGAGCCGTCATCGTATCGTCCCCTCTGCATGCTGGACACGACCGAAAAAATCTTCGAGAGGATTATCTACAATAGGATGGAGATGATTGTTGATCCCTTATTGTCGGATGACCCGTACGACTTCAGAAGATCGCGTTCCACGCTGGATGCGATAAAAAAGGTAGTCAACACTGCAAAGGAAGCTATCGCAGGTAAAAGGCATAAGGGAGGATCGAAAAAGTACTGCTTGATCGCTACCCTTGGCATTAAAAATGCCTTCAACTCAGCGAGATGGGAGTGTATCCTGAAGGCCTTGAAAAGGCTTAATGTTCCATGGTACCTTCAGAGAATAGTAGCAAGTTACCTGCATAATAGGTTTTTAATTTACGACACGGAAGCTGGCCCGAAAACATACAAAGTGACCGGAGGGCTCAAGTACCACAGGGCTCTGTACTTGGCCCGCTTCTATGGATAATTATGTACAACGCCCTGTTACTGATAAGGCTTCCTCAGGGAGTGAGCCTGAAGGCATTCGCAGATGATGTGGCAATAGAGATCGTCGCAAAAATCCTGGAAGAAATCATCGCGACCTTCGGACAAGTGTTCTCGGAGATCACAAGGTGGATGTCTTCGGTTGGGCTGCAACTTGCCGAACACAAAACGGAGGCACTCCTCGTATCCAGCAGGAAGACGATGGAGACGTTGACGCTTATAGCTGGTAATACCGGGATTACATCCCAACCATTCATTCGGTACCTGGGAGGAATTTTAGACGCAAGGCTCAAATTCAAGGAGCAGGTGGAGCAGATCAGCTCCAAAGCGTCTGTCACGGCACTATCACGGCTTGTCAAATATCGGGGGTCCCAGACAGAAGAGGAGGCAATTACTTGCGTCGGTGACTACCTCAGTGCTTACCTATGCGATACCGATATTGGCTGAGGTACAGCTGATAAAGAAGTATCGGAGGAGGGCTGCGGCGGCTTACCGGGTCAGTGCGTTGAGAGTAGCCTGTGCTTTCCGCACGGTGTCCAAGGACGCGATTAACATCATTGCGGGAATGCTGCCCATCGAAGTGCTGGCTGCTGAGCGCAGAACGCTGTACTAGCAAGAGAGATCCGCTGAGGCCAAGGCCCAAGCGAGAAAAATGAGCATAAAGCGCCATTATGTTCATGTATAATCGCGGAATTTATGGTGACCAAGACGCTGTCATAAGAATCATCGGAGACTGTCTTACCAGACGAGGCCTGATCAATAAATCATTAGCTTATCGACTTATGGTGCAATATAGAGCGATAATAGGTGGGTTATAACCTAATTAATTAATTAAAGATAATATTTACATTACGAAGATACATTTCCTACTTATACATCTGCATCCTAAATAGTTACATAAAGCCAAACATATGTGCAAGGATGGTGGCAGGTATTTAGGCTGGCTTTCTTTTAGGTTAGTGAGAGATTTTACATCTAGCGATTTATTCGACATGCTATCAAGTGTCGCGAAAAGCAATGATAGTTTTGAGATAGACGATACGCTTAAAGTTACTACTAATATTGTTTCCGCACCTGCCGGTAGAGAGCGTGTAAGTCTCACGTCGGATCAGGTATACAAACGGTCAATTCTGACTATTAATAATACTGATAGTCTTTGTCTCCCTCGCTCACTTGTCGCCGCTCACACCTATGCTATTCGTGGATAAATTCGAAGCGGTGCACTGCTAAATGAGTGGAAAAAAATTAATTCGTGCTCGTAAATATCAAAAGGAGCAAGCTGAAAAACTTGCAGAAGCAGCGGGCATTATCGTACCAGATACAAGGTGTGGCATGAAAGAAATCGAGAAATTTCAGCAATATTATAAGCCTTTTGACGTTACGATTGTTGTTTACTTGATCAAAAATTTTGCTCGTGGATGCAAACCCTTATACGAAGTGCGCAATTTGTACAGAATGCTGGTAATGCTGTTAGGTACACACTCCGAATAATCTATTATGAAGAAAAAAAGCATTACCAGCCTATTCTTAATTTACATGCAGCTTCAGGCAGCCGAACGTACTGCGTACAGTGCAATTTGAAATGTACACGGCAGGAAAACCATAAATGTCCGCAAAAATGTTCACAATGCCTGCAAAATTCATCTTGCGAAATTAATCAAGGCAAGATAGAATGCCCGCAATGTGGGAGAATATTTTTTGGACAATGTGTTTTTCACAGCATTTAGAGGTAAAATCTTTCGACAAAAATCATACAGTCTGCGACAGTATTAAAATTTGCAGGAAATGCTGCTAAACGGTACAAAGTAATGATAAAGTGCCACACGATTGTGATATTATCTTCTGCAAAATTTGCAGTTCAAGGAAACCGCTAGATCATTTATGTTACGTACAGCCTATTAGCGAAAATAAACAGCGTAATACCAATAAAGTTACACTATATTTATTTTATGACTTTGAAACACAACAATCAGAGAGCGTAAGGGGTGATGATAAAGTAAAATTGCACATGCCAAATTTATGCGTTGCTTACCAAGTTTATACCGCTTGTCTAGATGATGAAGACATATCAAATATGTGCGACGTTGGTGGTGTAAGGGAATACGTATTTACCACTGATCCTGTTAAACAGTTCGTGGATCTGGCTCTGGAGCGCCGAAAAAGTGTAAAACAGTTTGTATAGCCCACAACGCCCAAGGTTTTGATGCACAATTTATCCTGCAGCACCTGGCAAAATGTAGCGATATTAGAGATAAGCCAGCGATAATTTTAAACGGCACGAAAATAATTTTAATGGAGATTTTACATGTGAAATTTGTCGATAGCTTGAACTACCTCCACATGAGTTTGAGTGCTCTACGGAAGGCATATGGCTTGGGAAGTATCGAAAAAGGTACATTCCCCCACCTTTTTAACACTCCTGAAAATCAGAATTACGTGGTTTCAATGCCTCCAATAAGGAGTTTTTACAATGGCACAGTGAAAAGAGCCAACAAAACTATATATTTGATTTTCAAAATGAGATAATAAAATATTGCAAGCAAGACGTTAAAATATTGCGACTAGCCTGTCTTGCATATAGAAAAACATTCATTGGTGCGGATCAACGGATCCGTTTGCAGAGTGCACAACGATCGCATGGTTTTGTATGAGGGTATACAGAAAGAATTTCTGAAACCTCATACCATAGGTGTTATTCCGCAGGGAGGGTATAGACTGGGTAACAAGCAGTCTTTAAAGGCACTTCAGTGGCTCTTTTGGATGGAAAAAATAATGAATCAGCAAATTCAATATTCATTGCGCTCTAGGGAAAAGCGACTACCGGAAGGTCCTCTAGTGGATGGCTATTGCGTGTTAAATGATGGTTGCAAAGTGGTTTTGCAATTTCACGGTTGCTATTGGCACGGCTGTATTCAATGCTACACCGCAAAAAGGGTTGTGACTCTCGCTGATGCGAGCACAATAGCTGAGCGGTACGCAAGTACGATTAGGATATCGGAGAAAATCAAGGCAGCTGACTACCGTCTAATTGAGAAATGGGAGTGTCAGTTTGATCGTGAATGCGTGCAAAACGAGGAGATGACGAAACACACCAAGGAGAAAACACAAAAATGGAACTCACCGCTTGATCCTCGAGATGCGTTTTTTGGCGGTCGAACAGGCAATACTGTGAAATCATATGACGACAAAGAGGGAGAACCGATCAGATACGTACCCATACATCTGTAAATATGGCCGACATCCTGTCGGTCATCCCACTTTCTACATTGGCGAAGAGGAGTGTCGTCAGTTGACAGGACCCAATAACGACGTGACAATGGTTTTGATCCCCCAAGAATGCATTGAGAGGGTAAAGCGATATTTGTCAGCAGCAACAGCAGCACCTGTCAGTACAGTCTTTGGTAAGGGTTCGGGTTGGGTGTCGAAACCCCCGGAACGGTAACATCGCGCCTCGACGAGGATATAAGTAAAATTTTGACTTTACCGATAGAGGAGAGGGAAAAATGCTCTATGTACGAGCAAGCACTGCAGAGGTTTTTACATTTTAAAAACGCCACGGCCGATGCTAGAAATTCCAACGATACATCGATCAGCAGTATTTCACGCAAGCCAGACACGGAAATCTCCGATACGAACACACGCGTAGAGGTAGACGTCGCCACCGAGTCTAATTCATCGGATAATCTCGACATTTTCGAGACCGTCCCCATGAAGTATGCCGCAAATGCTGCAAATTTAATTAAACTATTGCGAAACACCGACAATATCATATGGGATGATCGCGGTGTAATATCGATCGGATTAGATTGGTACGAAGGCGATATCAGCGTAAAGCAGCTGAGCAAGAACTTGATGGGCATTTGCCAAAGAGCCGGTAAAATATATGTGCGCGGCAAAGAAAAAGTGGCTTTGCTCAGCAAATTGACGACACAAACCGTTGTTAATCTCGAATTGGAGAAGAGCTGCCCGTCTTTTGATAAAATTGGTTGGTGTGAAAAGTACTGTCTTCAACACGCTATCAAACCCTGCTATTTGAGATATAGCTGCGCGCTTAATAATGCTTACCGTCTGAGGAATTGGTTAAATTCACACGGCTACAAAAGACAGGATACAATAGAGTCTATATTTGAGCCACAATTGAACCTCTGCGATGAATACGATTAAAATTTTTACACGCTTGTCCCAGATAAAACTTCACACTGTGGGAGTGTATCCTGCAGATCGGATCCCTCTCACTTGGACGAGGCCAGCTGCTCTTGTATTTAATATACAAGAACATAGGAGAAGTGGTATGCATTGGGTTGCCACATATGTGACAAAAGACGGTGCTGGCTTCTACTTTGATAGTTTTGGTATCCGGCCTCACATTTCACACTATCTGAATCGTATACGGAGAAATTGCAAAAAGTTTAAGTGGAATAATGCTCAATTACAAAGTTATTTTCTGATGTGTGCGGACAATATTGTATAATGTTTTTATATTATATGGCCGCAGGATTGGGTTACGCGCGCTTCATGAAGAATTTCTCATCGGATGTGGAAAAAATGATGCGATTGCAAAAAATTTTGTAGATGAACTACGCAATATGTAATTGAACCTAAACGTGCTGGAACTTGATAGTGTCGTATAAGCACCCTACAACGAATCTCTCATTGACTTCCCACCAACAGGACTACTGATTTTGGCATATAAGTAGTGGCTTCTTGAGGCATTGTAGCCACACAGTTTTCGACCGCATCCGTCGAACAGTCGTCTAATCACTACAGAAGAAGAAGAAGAAAATGGCAACTTCTACTGAAGCATACCGCTGTCACCAGCTTCTGCCGATGATGTATGGCTTGAACATCTCCTTTGGAAAGATTATCCTCATCGGCTTGGAAAATGTTTCTGTTGGGTCGAAAGATTTCCGACCGATTGTACGCATCAGTGGATCATCAGACTTTTCTGGGTTCCCATTCTCACTCGATGCTTGGGAGGGCCTTGAGCAGCAATTTGAAAATATTAACATGTATTTTCGGGCGTACAACGACGAAGAGCTGGTGGATCAGCGCATATCGATTCCTGGGTACACTATTAGATACATGATAAGTTACTCTGATAAGGCTTTTGAGTTAATACCTGATGGAGAAGATGAAGCTGATGGTGGTGAACCTGCAAAGAAGCCCTTTCGAAAATCACTTATATTTAAACGTTTTACCTTTGAGAGACTAAAACCTCTCACCCCATGTATAGATTATACAATAAAATACTTGTTAGGCGTATCAAAAGGTATTAATTGTATATTAGATTTACTTCTAAATTATGCTAAAGATAAAATACGAAACGACGAAAATTCACAATATTCTTATTTTAGTAGCGGAAACGTAGAGTATGCGCTACGATCTATCGATGAGAGTCTTGTAAATAATCTAGAGAACTCCTTAAAGGAGCTTAATGTACATATGGCAACCGAAGACATATATGGGGATATCTTCACAACTTTTCATATTACAAAAATAATTTTGTTTTTTTTTTTTTATTTTCAAAGCACGCATATGTCCTATAGTATATTGGTTCAGATGACCTCTATAAACATAAAAACATTCGCGTAATTCATTTTTAGCGGACGGCATCAAGGTTAAAAGGTCAATAATAAAAAAAAAATTTTTTCATTTTAATCGGAAAATAAATTTCTATATTATTTCTTAATACAAACTGCATATTACAAAGAATATATTAACCCATTAACGAACAAAGACATAATTTTTTTATCATGTTTTTGATCGCAAAATTCATTTGTAAAACGAAACAATAAATTGATCCAAGGTACCGTACCTTACGTTTTTGGGTGTGCTGAATCCGAATCCGGGCTTAAAATTCAAAAATTTTGCTTACAAAATTAGATATGGCGGGTCAAAATTAGATATGGCGGAGCTTTCCCGCCACCTCGAGTCGTCTGGTCTCCTAGACTCACGTCAGGCTGGTTTTCGCCGGAGGCACAGCACCCAGTTGGCCCTGCTGGGGGTACTGGACGATATTCGCTCTGCGATCAACAAGCACATGATTACTACGCTTGTTCTGTTCGATTTACCGAAGACGTTCGACTCAGTCCCCCACGGCCTCTTGCTTCAAAAGCTGAAACTCCTCATGTGTTCAGACGTTTCTCATGCCTGGTTTTATGCCTATCTCCACGATCGGCTACAGGCAGTGGTAGACGAGGGCGGCTCGACCTCAGAAAAGGTAAGGGTTATGGCCGGCGTTCCGTAGGGGAGCGTACTTGGATCACTCCTCCTCATCATTTTGCATGCACGTGCGGTGCACGTGCACCAACACTTTAAGAATTGATAAGTACTGTATTTTAGTTATAACTTGAGAAAAAAAATTTTTTCGTTGAGTATAAATAGACTTGAAGCAAGTATCAAGCCAGATCATCTCTAATACAATTCCTACTCGAGATTTTAAGATCAATTTTTTATTACTAAGATAATAAAAACGTTTAAATTTGTTATTAAGGATATAGTTTAATAGCATTTAATAAACTTCTTGTTTAAAACTATAATATAAAATCCGAGGGCGCGACCGAAAACCCTTTTATATTTCCCATTTGATTTTCTAAAATTACGTATCATATATCTTTTGAGACAATCCTACGTGTACAAGCTATGAACATAATGTGTAAGATTTTTTAAATGTCTTTCATTTAATAAAAGTTTTATTCAATTCTATGCACTGAACCAAGAGAAAAAGCCGTTCAAACTGTTTTTGACCCAATATCAGAATTTTTCTTCGTTTTCTTCTATTTTCAAATGAAATAATTATCTATATTATTATAGCAAGCGTTATCAAAGTTGCAAAACTAATTTTAATACTTTGTGTATGTTTAGATCTCGAACATCTATAGGTGCATTAAATACAAGCCATTGAGTTATTTACTTTATAACGAATTCGCGATTGAATCAAGGATTCAATCTTTACTTCGATTTTACACTCGATCCGACGGCGTGCAAGCACCGAGGATGATGAGCGGGACAGCGAGTGTGGCGCGTGTCGCGAAATAGTAAGAGATAGGCGAGCTCGAGAGAGAGAGAGAGAGAGAGAGAGAGAGAGAGAGAGACGGCGCGATAGGAAAATTCGATCGCGTCGTCAGATCTAGCCGGAAACAAGCACTTGTGCGAACGATCCCAAAAATCAGGTTTGCTAAACTTTCAAAAGATTTTGGGCCAATTAGTTTATTAAATGCTACTTCTTAAATATTCGAAGCTGTCGTGCTTAAGCAGATATCCGAGTTCATAGAGCAATCCAATTTACTCGAAGCTTTTCAATCTGGCTTCCGCAAGCTACACAGCACTCATTCACCAGTATTCAAAATAGTAGATGATATAAGGGCTGCCATCAATAAGAAACAAGTACACGGCTGATGGCCATTGATTTCTCTCGTGCTTTTGATTGTGACGACATTGAACTTCTCTGCGATAAAGTTCTTAGACTCGGTTTTTCCAGATCTGCGTATAATTATTTTAAATCCTACCTTTCTGGTAGGTCTCAAGTCATTTCATCATCGAACGAGCGCTCTGAATCTTTTAGCAGACACACAGATGTGCCACAGTGCTCTATATTTGGCCTCATACTCTTTTGGATCTTTATCAACGGCATTGGCTCAATTCTCAAGCATTTACTTTCATGGTGCTTTCGATGACATACCTGATGTTTTTCTTCGTATCATTGAGGACTTAAATAATATAGCCACTTGGGCAGCGGCAAACGGTTTGCTAATCAATAAAAAAAAGACCGGCGCTATGTGGTTTGCCTCGCGTGGTTGGGTCTTCAAATGTACCTGATATTTTGCTCGATGGTTTTAGTGTACGTGTTAGTGATATATTAAAAATTTTAGGCATTACCCTGGACTCTACTCTATTATTCAGGGCCCAGTACGGAATCAAAATTAATAAGTGCTCAGCTGCTCTCTACCATCTACGTAGGTGCGGTGCTCACTTTCCGGTTAATTTCTTATATATACTTCGATTACTGTGCAGGACTATTTCGTTATCTCAGCGATGAGTTTTCCACAAAACTCTGAAGGAGCATGAACGCTACTGTCCGTTACTCGACTAGTGTCTGGCACTCGAAAATGTGATCACATCAGCATTTTGCATAGTGGTCAGCCTCAGTACTTAGCAAGTAGCTTTAAATTTAGAGATCCCAACCAAACTGGATCGTTGCGTCTCTCAGAACTCGAATCGCGCATCCTGTATGCAAGTTTTGCATCTATCGATTACATGCGTGAATCATTTGTAGTCGATATTGCTAGGATATGGAACGATATCCCAGTAACAATACGTGAAAAGTACTTAGAATATTTGTGGTAGTTCGTTCTAGTATTGCGTCATTGATTATGGTAATAACACTTGGAATGGCAAGAGGAACCCACGATTTTCGGAAAGGCGATTTTTCTAAAAGTTTGGGAAGTAGTTTCTGGTATCCACAGAAGAAATTTAGAACCAATATTTGCGACCAATAGGGCCAATCTTTTATGATAATCGCTATTCAAGTCAAATACGCGAAAATTCATACAACTTGGCTACTAAATAAAAAACAGAATGTCTCAAAATCACAAATAAAAATTGAGGGACGCGACCTTAAATTTGAGAGGTTGTAAAGTGAAAAGCTTTACTCATTCAAAAGTTATAAGCATTTTAAAATTAGAAACAATTTTGCTCTTAAAACTCTTCATTATTTTTATATCAATTAAAAATGAAAAATCGAGCTATTTACATACATATCCTCTCAAATGTTTAAGTATTTAGCTTAAATAGCGGTTATCTTCAAAAATTGTGCCCAATATTGGTTCTAAACTTCATTTTCAGGTACCAGAAACTACTTTTAAAAGTTTGAGTAAAATCGCTTTCCCAGAAATTGTGGGATCCCCTTGTTAGTTAGCTGACAAACAAATGTAGCTGAAAAGCTGTCCTACATCGATAAACTGCTGCCTTACGTGAGGGCATAGCTCACCGATAGTAGGTGCGTGGCTGTCCTGAAATCATTCCGGTACCTAAGCCGTCTACTAGAACACTCTGTTTCCGTACGCCGCGTTGTTGCATGTACAAGGCATCTGCAATGTCAAATTGAGCACGCATCACTGCTAAGGTAGAAGCTCATAACTTCATTTTAAGAACATTGTGATCGGTCATAGTAGCACTGTCTTTCCAACATTCTCTCACTGTGGTACTATAATCAATTTTCTTAAAAGTTTATCTGTATATAATTTATTTTATAAAATACAAAACTGTAATCTTTTTTATAAATCCTGTTATATTGTTTTATAGGGAGACCTCCAGGACCAGAAATGAAAAACTGTGTTGATAGGGAGTCTTATTCTCTAACAGCAGGTTTAGCTTTAGGATTGGTCGTCTTAAGTTCTGGAGGAGGATCTGATTTAGCAAACATTCCTGATATTTTACATTATTATATGATAGGAGGTCATACCAGACCATTCAGTGGAGCGCAAAAAGATAAATATAAATCACCAAGGTAATTATACATCAATTGTAATATTACATAAGTAGTACTTTTAAATGAGATCATTCACAATTATTATTCAAGTTAAAATTTATTTCTACTGTTATGGTTTGAAAGAACGTTTGATTAATGAATTGAGTACATATACAATTGAGGATATGTTATAATTTAAACTGAGAAATTAAACTAATATGGCAATATGTATATATTATTGGATCAAACTTAAAATACCATATTAAGAAGGACGACGACGCATCCTTAGACGAAGAATTGTAAGCTTCAGCAAATAATGAGTCGTTTGTTTAAATGAGGTCTCAAACTAAATTGCCTTCGTCAAGCCGTAGTAATATATATTATCGAAAAAAAAGGTTTGCTGTTTATTATTACTATATATATTACTACGACTTGATGAAGGCAATTTAGTTTGCTGAAGCCTCATATTAATTAAACAAACGACTCATTATTGCTGATTAACTTATCTCACATACTAATGAAAATAAGTGATCAGCAAACCTTTTTTTTTTTTTTTTGATGAGTGATAAAAACAACAAACCTTATTTTTCGGTTATGCGTGAATCCAATATTAAGATTTAATTCTGGAGTTGGATATAGTCTCGTATGCAACATAATTTTTGATTTTCATATAATTTTTCTCCTAGAATCTAAATATGCAACTTAAATATTATTATAAATACTGCAATTAATTTGTTAAATATTAATTAATTTTAAACTGGTACATCAATAGAATGAGCCTAATAAATTATATAAATATTGTGTTTAATTTAATACATTTAACTTTGTATTTCAAATAATATGTAAATGTTATGTAACAAGGTTGAAGTTCTAATTAGCTGAGCTATCCGGAGCTAGCATGCATGACCGCGTCACGCGCAGTACGCAGATCTAGCTGACTAGTGAGCAAAAGGACGGATTACAGCGGCGCTATATAGTAAGATTATTTTTTACCGTAATTCTGTTTCTCTGTGCGTGTTTGAATATTTTTGAAAGCTTTAGGGTTATGCGTACAACTCTGGTTATGATGCATGTAAAAAGAGCTCATCAATGTTTCTCTCGTCTTCTACCTAGTTTAACAAACGTTGGACCGAAATAATTGATTCTGCAATGGAAAGAAGGTCTACAACGCATCTAAAATTATTGGTTAAGTTGCGAAATTATTTTCATTAAAACGCGTTAATCCTCATTCTGTACTTAAAATACCGTTCTTGTCAATTAATAAGTCTAAAGCTGAGATGCTACTATTCTTTTTTAAGCGCTTCTCATTCTTGAGTAAACGAGCGTTGTTATAGACTGAATTGTAAAAGGGATTAAGAATCCGAATGAGTCAAAAAGTAATCTTATTTTATCAGGTTTATTTATTTTTTGAAAGTCGAAGTGATGTAAGTACCAAATACTATCACCTATTTGTTTTTTTACTTTTTAGCGAATCCCTTTAGTAGAAATAAATTCATTTCTTCACAATATATCATCGCGTATTTATTATCTTGATCAAGTTTTTTTTTTTCTAGTAAATATAGGCTACGGCGCGTGGTTATTCGACTACTTAAATTTTCACTTTCGTCTGATTTCCTTTATAATCCTACTTCCTACGAACCATCCACAAAATGACTTGTGCGATCTGAAATCTGAAAGGCACGTTTATCCTCGTATTTTACTCTTACATAATTTTTCACCCCCCGTGAATCAATGTCAAAATATTGTTTAATTATTTTATTAAATTCGACGTTATTACAACATGTATTTATGCTCGTTATCAAAGGAATATCTTGAAGTACATTGACCTGAACTACTTGTTTTTGTGAAAAATGTCCATGAATAACTCATCCTAGCAAGAAACGCGAAACTAAAAACCAGTCGTTGTGTATTTCTCGAAAGACGTGTGTGACAATAAGTTCGCAGTGGTCTTGGCCAATGAGCATATGGGGGCTTCATTGTACAAATCTGTATATATCCCTGTCTTTTTCGCGCAATAATCTACTAAACTAGCATCAACACATTGTACGAGAATCGCGAGGTTACTGACTAGTAAAACAGTACTCATTGTAACATTAAATCCACTTTTTCGCTCGATATGTGATAATATCTTCGCCTATATATATTCGCATACACCTCTAAGAGCAAACTGTGCCTGAACTTTTTATCTCAAGTTGAGGTATTAAAGTAGCTGTGGACCCTTCATCTATTAAGGCGTAAATTTTTACACAGGATATTACGCCTGCGATACAAACAGGAATCATCTTTAGCGAGTACGTGTTGCTAGTTATAATTTCTTTTCTCGTGATGAAGTTTCTATATGAGACTTTATATTGTTGGAGAGATCTGAAATTTTCTCTTTATTTTCTAAATTTTGATTAACTTTTTTATCCGAATAATGTAACAATTCATGGCTTGCGGCCGCACTGTTTCCAACCGTTTTTTGAACAGCTTTCACTTAACAGACCTTGTTTAAGAGAATCATAGCATTATTTGTTTCATTTCTCAACTCTCCAACTTAAGTGCACCGATGATTTTCCAAAATCTTTACATTCAGCTGCAGAATGGTTTTTATGTCCACAGTGAGCGCAATGAACATTAGTACGGTATTTATTAGGCGGCATAGAGGTATCGTTATCAATTTTATTATTACAAAAAAGATCTTTGATTATGGCTACTGTGAAAATATCTATGAGAAAGTTCTGAATTACTCCAGTCGAAAATATATTAATTACACTAGCTTTTATAGACATCTCAACTTCGTTAAAAAAAAAATCAAAAATTTTTTCTAAGTTAGGTCTATCTTGGTTTTCACATGAGGCATATCTAATGTAATTGCATCTGCAATTTCTGGACTATATAAATATAAACTATATAAATATAGACTATATAAATACCCTAAATTGTTTAAAGTTTTGATTCCATTAACAGCATTTTTATACTTTGTTTCAAATTCAATCGAACTAATCTTTTTTGACTCAATACTTGGTAATTCTTTAACTTTATTTGCAATTTTTTTGTAAAATTAACGTTAAAAACTAAATCGCATCTCAAGAATTTTTAGGATTTCT
>UELU01145608.1:11049-44477 GCA_900490025.1 Megastigmus dorsalis | reverse complement strand
TTTTTTTTTTTTTTTTTTTTTTTATAATACGATGAGTCTCCTGCGTGTGTGCGTTTTAAGATGCGCGACTCGCCGCGGAGTTGGTGCGCATCCGTGTGTCTGTGTGTGCGTGTGACGGGGGACGACGTTCAAAGCCAAATTTGAATATTGGAAGCTCTTTTTTGTCTCTCTTCTTTGTCTCTTATCCTTCTAATCGCTTTCTCTCTTTCTCTGCGGTATAATTCTCTTTTACGCGGAAGCCGGAACGAGCAGCGCGGATCCACGCGCGCCCCGTCAATTCTCGTTAGTTAAAGGAATAAGTGACTTTTTTTTTTTACTTTTTTTTTCCGCACCTCCGACAAAATCGTCGGCCAAAGGTACTTGCAATAATTAATAATATGGTCGCACATTATCGTTCGCTATACGGTGTGTTTTTTGTGTGTGTCTTTTTTTTTTCTTTCATTAATTCAAATGTTTTTTTTTTCGTTTTCTCTTATTTGTTTATCGCTTAATTTAAGTTATTTTTTTTTATTTTTTTAAAACCCGTCGCAAAATACATGACTCTCTCTTTGTCTATTCTCCGCGCGCCTAGTATATTGTGTATTATGCTTTTATTTTAGTTTTTTCCCTTCTTATTTCTTAATCTTCGATTTAAGTCAATCTCTCGAATTTTACTTCTTCTTCTTCTTCTTCTTTTTATCCCCCTAATCCCTCATTTTCATCGCGTGTCCTACTCTGGAATGTCTTTAGATACTCTTAAATGCCTTTTCCTACTCTCATTCGCTCTCTTTCTCTCTACTCTCTCTCTCTCTTTTTTCTCCTCCGTTTCATTTTTTTAAGTGCTATAAAGATTACAATTTTCTATACGCGCGTCGCGAGGTTTTTTTTTATTTCGACGAAAAAATCCGACGATGTCGCGAGCTCTCTCTCTCTCCCGCTCGGCCGTGGAAAAGAGTTTTTTTTATTTTTTATTCTATTGCAACCACCAGAGCTAAGCAACAAGTAATTTTTATACTCTTCGAGAGCCACTTTGAGCCGTCGTTCGGTCATGCGTTTCTCTTTAGGTAGAACTCTGGCGATGAATCGTTCTTGCTTAATCGATTATTGCTCCCACGGTCGATCACGACTCTGACGAGCGAATAAAGTCTATCGATGGAGTTTAGCTTGTGCCCCTCCTTGGTTAAGTACGACTTTATCAAAAGGTATAGGCGGGTAATACGCGAAGATAAGGTACAGTACTATACTTATAATACTTTACATCACTTTCGCCACATTACCAACATTACCAACTATTTAATAGCTATTGGTAAATAAAGTTGGTCAATATCATAATAGTCTTTTTATTACAATGTTGGCAAATTCATACAATGGCTAGTTTACGTTCCTCGTGTAAAGTCATACACTTCCCCTTGCGCGACCTTCAGAGTCCAACGTTTCCCCGTATATATGTAAACGCAGTGAGCTTCGGTCTTTGTGGTTTATTATCTTTTACTTTTTGCTCAGATCCGATATTACCACCTAGACTGTAATTGAGCTCGATAAACGCTCAAACGATTTTTTTTATTTTACTTTTTTTTTTTAAGTCTTATACTTATTATACAAGTGTATAATAATCAGCAAAATTGTCGTCTCGCTCATAGAGCGGATAAAGCCATATACATTAGAGCGACTCGCGGAACCATCGGATCTCTTCTCGGCTAGGCTTCACATTATTTTTTTTTTTTTAATCTTCTTAATCTCTCTTTCTTTTTTTTTCATTTTTGGCGCGTTCCTGCACGAATACATTGCAATCTGTTGGATCTCCATTGTTAGAGGGCCTTTCATTTTCATTTAATCATCGCGAAGAAGTGCAAAGACCGCGTGTAAACGAGAATTTGATCGAGGAACGATTCGACTGCGAGTGAATTACGTTTGAAGTCTTCCCTTCAATCCTTTCTTCCGTTCTTTCGCTTCTCTTCACTTGTTTTTTTTTCTTTTTTTTATAAAATATCGAATTCACGTGAATACATTTTGTTCTCATTTTTTTTTATTAGTTTAAGTTTAAAAATGTCGAATCTTAAATTTATAGTATATTTACAGAATACGGGATTTACAAATTTGTCTCGTGGTCAATACGTTGCTTAACTTTTTGATTTTCTTCACGTTTGTTTTTTTTTTTTTTTTTTTCACGTTGCTCTGGCAAATTTCCACGATTATCGTTTTTGTTTTTAAAAATTACAATGGTCACAGATATAATTCCCCTTTCACCCATCGATTGGCAATGCTTTAATATATTTCTTCGATGCTTATCACAATTGATGTGTCTCGCGTTGTGGCTAAATTACATTGAATTCCCCCATTGTGAAATACCTCAATCAAAAAGTTCTTGGTTGTGTATATTTTACGGATCCTCGAATCGCCGTCTCGGACGAACGAACGAACGAACCCAACGACTAAAGAAGAAACGAAAGAAAAAAAGGTATTATATCGTGACAACGACGACGCGAGCATCCGAAGTTTTTAAATTCTTCACCGAATCACAGCACGCAAGCTTCTCTCGTTCCTCCATTGTCCTCGTAACAATATTTATCTCGCGCTAATTATATACCAATGTCCCCCAATAGTGAACCCCCTGGCCAATAGCGAAAAAACTAAAGCTCCTCCTTCGTTTTTTTTTGGTCGAATAATTCATAATATGCGCTATACCATCACGGAATGTTTCAAAGTACCGATAATACAATTGCGGATTTTTTTTACCTACGCTTTATAATAGGTGCGCCGGGCGTTTTTTTCTTTTATCTCCCGTCTCGCTGTGTTTTTTTCCTTTTCTTTCTCGCAATAACCAAATGACGAAAGAAGAAGAAAAAAAAAACGCGCCGGCAAGGAAGTCTTATCTCGTCTCGAGCGACGCGACACGTCGCGCCGAGTCAGTGGAATGATTTTTCTTCATCTCTCTACCCCCACCCCCGATCTTCATCTCTCTACCTGATCGTTCTCCCTTGATTTTCTCGCGGAGAGAAGTGTCCTCGCGAGAGCTTCCCGACAAACTCCCGACCAGCCAGTCCCTTTTCCTTCGAGCGAAGCCGTTCTTTACTTTAATAAAGCTATTTCATCATCTAGTCTTTTTCTTCATTATCCTGTGTACACACGTTTCTTTATTATATTTAGGAAAATTCTCAACAGCTTAATTCATCTTATACTCTGCTTTAACTCTGGGAAATTCAGCGATTGTTTTGTGGATAAATAGTTGACGCTCCGCTCCAACGGCTCTTATAACAGCTTCATTCGCGGCGGCTCACGAGGCCTCCCAGAAGCGATCGCGCGCGCAGTCGGGAAAATCGTTATATATAGCCCGCCGATGGACACGCGGTGGGCAGCAGATGTTGGAAACAGCTGTTTATGTATATGCCAACTGCTACAGCACTGCGGTCTCGACGCACGCACCGACTTTTGGGCTACCTCGCGCTGCATATATCATTGCTTATTACGATTTTCCCATACTTTACTTTTTATATCGTTTCATTTAATAATAATACTATCCTGTAAAAACACTTTTCATAAAATCTCCGTATAGAAAGGTGCGGCTTCGCTCGAGAAAGATGTAGAGTCTCGCGAGGTCTACGGCTCTCCAATCGAACGATCCGTTTTTTTTTTTTTTTTCAAATCCTATTTCGCCGCGACATAAGCGTATACGTTATTATCTCTTTATACACTTGTCTACTCTTGTTTAGTTTAACAAATTTTTCATCCCCTAAGCAATTGTCGGAAACTCGCTCTCTTTCTCTCTTTCTCTCCGAAGTCTCAAGCTCTTACACTCTCTCGTTCACTCGCTCTCTCTCTCTCTCTCTCTCTCTCGCTCTCTCTTGCTCACACATCATCACTTGCTTTCTTTCCTATATCGTGTATCGTGTGTGCGTGTATGTGTCTCATGGTTTATATACTTAAAATCGTCGTCCTCTCTCTCTCTCTCTCTCTCTCTTTCTCTCGTCCGTGATTTAATCTTCGCGCTCACTCACCATCATCGTCGCTCTCCCCCAATCGCATGCGTATTTTTGTTTTTTATTTTTTATTTTTTTCGCTTTTGAATCTCCGTTTTGTATAAATTGTCTCTCTCTCATCATTTTTTTTATTCTTTTGTATCGTCTACGAATATTGTAATTAAATATTTATACACCCATTGACAGACTAGCTACCATGTTTTTTTGCTCGTTTAGGTATACTTTTTTTCATAGATATCAATTTAATTAAGTTAAATTCAATTATTAATCCATAGCGCGTTATTATAAGTATAATAAGTAATCATTAGAATATAATTAAAACATGTACAGAAGATTATAGATTATCTCTTCGTCTTTTCTCTCGTTTGTTGCTGCCCCCGCGGTTCTCCGACTTTTCTGTGTTTCCCTCCCCCCCCTCTCCTCGAGATTTCTGGTTTCCTCTTTATCCACCGATCGTCCGATCCTTTCGTTTAAACTCATATCTCTATACTCTTCGCCTATTATACGGAAATCATTGCCCGCTCTCTCTTTCTCTCTTATCGCGGTTTTCGCGCGCCTCGAGAGATTCTCGCGTCGCGCTCATTTTCAGTCTGACAGTCTCCCGACTCTGTTCTACTTCGTTTTATTTTATTTTGTTTTTTTTTTATTTTTTTTTCGTTCCCTTAGTCGAAGATTATCTATTTAAGTATATTTCTCGGTTTTTTTGGTTGATCGTTGTGGCTCGTCTCGTCGAGTTTATATCGCGTCTCGATTATATTTTTATTTTTTTTTTGTTCTACTCTTTCTCTCTCTTTCTTCGTACTTTTTTTTTTACTATATACGCTGTTTTTCCCACTTCCTTCTCTTTCTCACTCGCACTTTCGCTCGGCATATGACATTCGCTCTTTCTCGCTTTCTCACACGCACTTTCTACCTCTTGCTCACTCTCTCTCTCTCTCTCTCTCTCTCTCTCTCTCTCATTTTCTCTCAATCTCGTCTTCGCCGAATTTCCATTATCTTCGTCCTTCGCGACGATTCGATTAGTAAATAGATAGTACATAAATACTTCATTTATTTAGGCCTACGATGAGCTAGAGCTGCTATACTGCTGTCGCCTACTCTCTCGAATCCAACCCCCGTTCTTTGGCTTCTTTTTCGCCGTCGCTTCGTCTCACTTTATCGTTTCTTTATCTCTCTTTTTAGCCTCGTTTTAGTCTCTTTATCATTCTGCCACTTTCTAAATGTGTATAATGTACGCCTTTTTGCCTATAATTGTCTCGTCGAAAAATCGTTTTATTCCTTTCACTTATTTCATTAATATATTTTTTTTGTTCAACAGCACCACTGTGTATATTTCATTGCGTTTATTCGACTATATGTATCGGGCGATCGTTCGTTCGAGAGATCATTTGAAATGAAGCTATAAAGTACCGTTCCTCTCTATACTTTCGAAAACAATTCATTCGTCTCCCATGAAACGAATCAATTCTTTTGTTTTTCTCATCGAGGAACATTAATTCATTATTCCTATAATATATAGGTACGTGAAACAATATTCGGTCGGTCTCGCGAACGAATTCACACCCGCGCAATTCATTTCCGATTGACCTGCTTCTTCTTCATCTTCTTCTCCTTCTTCTTTATACTGACATCGTTTTCCCACGCAAATCAACCCTTTCCGTGCACTAACTTGCCTCCTCAACCCCTAACTCCATTTTTTTCATTTTTTTTTTCATGCTACTTTTATACCTTTTTAGCGGCTATATCAAATATATGCGACGTAAAATAATCCTAACAACAATCAATAATAATAAATAGGTGAAGAGACGACCACAGAGTCCGGACAAATCGACGACAGCGTCGTACATCATTTATTGTTCACTTGTTCGTTTTGTTTATATTTCAACCATATTTTCATCGTTCCTTGCGTTTTTTTAAACAATCAATCGCACCGTGTGTATATATCAATATATATATATATATATATATATACATATATATGGAAATATCGGATTAATCTCTTGAGGGGAGCGCGTCGTTTCGCTCATAATTGCGCGCGGCGACGAGTATTATTTATTTTTGCACCAGCGTTATTAAAAATGGACAACATTCGTGAATTCATCCGAGCCTCTCTGACTACTAATTATCATAATAATTTATAATTGTAATTATATAATGTAATATAATATAATAATATAATAGAATAATTCATTAACTAATTCGATTTGTTTAATTAATTATAAATGACGCACGAATAAATAGACGTTCAAGTAGCTAAGACAACCCTTTATAAACGCGATAATTATTATGAATGATCGACAGAGATAAAATGCAATAAATAGGATCGATGAAGTAAATGTTTGAGAAATGATACAGACTAAATGACTGATTAGCGATTAAAAGGTAATTAAAAGAGCCTGACCGATCGGTCCTTACTGCTGAGTATTACACATAAATTATACATCTAAACGTAATATATTAAGTTTATCGATCGCATAAGCAATACCATCATCTTCCCCCATCCTTTTTTATTTATTTATTTTATTTCATTTTTTCTTTCTTTCTTTCTTTCTTTCTTTCTCTCTCACTCTCTCTTTCTCCGCTTATCCCCTCCATTAGTTGCTTCGCTTTATCCTCGTATATATATCCATTGCGCCGCGAGCGGGAAAAACCTGCGGCAACCACGACGGCATTTCTCCTTCCCTTCGATATCTCTTTGTATGTATACACTCGATTTTTAGCGTCGTGCCTCGCGACGACGAGCCTTAATTTTTCTAAAAAAAAAAAAAAAAAAGAAGGAAAAAGAAAACGCCGCGTCGCGGCTGCCGCAAGTTTCTCACCGGCTCGGCGCGCGCGCGCGCGAACACATCAACGAAAGTATTCTACTTATGCTCTCCGTGCGGCAAACAAAACATTTTGCCCCGTAGCTCCTTCTCTATATAATCGTATCATCCATCGAAACGTTTATATATGCTCGCGCGCGTATAATATAGACGCGCGCGACGAGATCAGTCGAAATTATTTTTTCGATTATTTCTTTTCTTTTCTTTTTTTTTTTTTTTCGGGTTTTTTGGTTTCGGTTTCTGTGCAGTGTCAGAGCCCTCTTTCCCTTTCTCTATCTCTTTCCTACATTTTTTTTGCGCTCGCATCATCATCATCAACATCATTATCATCGTCGTGGTTTATCATCGCTATCAACAACAACGGCATCGACATGCTCTACTTTATTAGCCAGCGTCGAGACTCAGGACTCACACGATTTCGACTTTCGACGTAGGAAAAAATCCTGCCGGCGATTCTTCCATTCTATACTTGACTCGCTGCACTTGTGCGTTACTCAATGCTTCCTATAATATCACGTCTCTCACTCGTTACCTCTTTTTTTTTTTCTATTATTTTTTACTTAAGTGTGTGTATATGTGCGTTTCGTCCTTTTCTTTACTCTATATAACTTTATCGCATTCGCTATACAGCTTTTATCATCACATATTGTGTGCCGCGAAAACGTGGGAAGGACGGAGTTGATCGAACGTGAAACACATTTTCGATTCGTCTCGGTAACTTTTCCCTATATATATATATATGTATATGTAACATCCTTTCTCGATAAGTATTCGCCGGCGCTGCCAATTCACCGGTACACGCGTCGCTTGTCGAACGAGCGAAGAGCAACCGATGCGCTACCGCTTCGTGCCATAGATACACATTCCTACAGATAATGCATACCGCGAAAGTCTACGTTCAAAAACGAGAGAATATCAGCTGCTCGACATTCCATAAGAGCGGATCACAATGACCGCAGAGACTGCAGCGGGCGAAGTATGCACATTGGCAGCGCCGGTGAAGCCCGATAAAATTTTCGTGCCGCGCGAGCCGCTGCTGGCGGGCCCTTCTTCGAGATCGCGCGGAGAGAAGAAAAATGCAGAATGCAAACCTCTCGAGCTGCTCTCGCTCTCCCTTCCTCCCTTACTTTCGCACGCGCGTACACGTTAGAGAGAGAGAGAGAGAGAGAGAGCGAGGGAGAGGGAGAGAGCAATCGATGCCTTTTGCCTTTCTATGTTCTCCTAATCTCCCGGTGCGCGATCGGCAAGTCGGGACGCTGAAAATGAGATTGTCCCCGTCTCCCCTGTCGCGCGAGCGAGGAAGCCGATGTATATACGTACGTGTATGTATATGATATAGTGCGCGCGTCGCGTGCACATTATGGGCGAAATCCTCGCGATGGAAGGGGCTGCGCGAGTTTCGTATTTCGCGAAAATCAAATTGGCTTGTCTCATAAGTACATATGCGCTCTGGGCCTTTTCGACAAGGCAGATGCGGAGAAACGAAAATAAATCTATCCTGAAAAAAGTATATAAGGGAGTGGGAGGTTGGACATGGGCTGGTGATGGAACGTGAGAGATGAGGAAATAAACAACTGAAATTTCACATAATTAAGAAATAAAACAAACGTCATTCGAACCAAACACAAATCAGTTTAATCCTTAAATAAAACATAATTTTTGTTACGTTATAATAATTAAATAAATAAATAAATAATTGCAGTAGTAGTAGTAAATAGTAGTAAATAGTAGTAGTAGTTAGCATAGTTAGTATTAAGTAGCATAAGTGTTGTTATCAGTAGTATAGAGCTTTTAGTTTAAGTACTCTTTCGAATCTTTCTCGTTCTTTCTCTCTCGCTTTCGTTCTTTTTTTTCTCTCGCCGAAACACTGCCGTACAGAAGCTCGATTCATCTTTTTTCTTTTACTTTATATACGGTCGTGTGTATGTGTAAAATTTGTTTTTTGTTACGTTCCGTCAGCGGATCTAGAAGATTCGGTGCAGAAAGCGGTTAGTCAACAACGGCAACTACAGTGATCGGAGTTGTTAGATTTCAATTTATTTCTTTCTTTTTTTTTGTTTTTGATGCGCGTGAAGATTCTCTTTCGTATTCAATGATTTTATAGTACTTTCGTTTTTTTTTTTGTACGTTCACACTCGACGTTTCTCTGTTTCGCTTCAATGATTGTTAGTTAGTGTTTTATACTCACTACAAGGGCTACATCACGGGAGACACGATCACAAAATTATATTAAAAATAATAATAATAATGATAATAGTAATAATAAGATAAATGATAATAATAATAATAATAATAAGAATAATAATAAGAATAACTAATATACAGAACAATAATAATAATAGATAGTTATAATGAGATTATGTGACAAGAGGAGTGGAATTCCTTATGTTTTGAAAAAAGAAGCCCACGCACATTGATCATGATGAGGACTCTTCCATGATTATTGACAACACCGACACGCGTTACTTTTTCTTTATCCATAATACATGTAACTTTGCATAACTCTCTACACGTTTATATACGTTAAATGAATAAAACGGAATAACCGCGAGAAGAAAAGAGTGACAATCTCATGTGGACGTCTTCATTTACGTCGCACAAGAACTATTTTTAAATTTCATTGTGAATCGTCATTGTCAGATTCTGTTCATTTGATTATACCGTTCTACTCACTCCCTTCTTGCTCGCTATCCTGGACTAGACACAAAAAGGTACGTATAAATAAGAGAATGATAATAATAATCGTAGTAATAATAATAATAATATATACGATGTACACATTGTCATCTCGCTTCACGAAACGTAATCATAATCGTAATATAATAAAGTCGTCACGAGAGGGCGAGTCGATCTTCGGAATGGCTTTATTTCTTTTTAATAATAATAATAACATACATCGGCTGGACTTTTGGCGTATATTTGTACACGGCAAGTCCATACTCTACCGCTGTTCTCGTAAAATTTCATCTCTTATGGTCAATCGTGTGTGAGCCGCGTTCACGGCAGCTCGTCCAAAATTGATTAAATCGCGCGCGCATCTCTGACTCTCTCTGTTCTTCCCAATGACAGGAAAAAAATTGATTATCTTCAAACGAAGATCGATTCGGGTCCAAAATCAGTTTTATTGCGCCGATCAGCGACTCGTTCCCCTCTACTCTAAGATCTTACATTCGATTGTCCCCCTATAATAAAGCCTCGGTCTCGCTTTACACATTGACGGCGTGTGATTAATTTAAAAACAAAAAGAGAGAAAACTAAAGAAGAATAATGAAGCTATAAGAGGATAAGTAAAGAGAAAAACGAAGAGAGAATCGAATGGTCGTAATAAGGGGCGCGCGAGCCTCTCTTTGCACAAGTGGACTAGAGACGTGTGTATAATCCCTATACAGATCGACTAAACGTGGACTAGGCGTGAAAGGAGGCTCCCGCGAGCTTCGGGATACGTGCTTCGTCCTTCTCCGTCCTTCAACATCGTTTCCCTTCCCTTTCTTCCCCCATTCTTTTCAATATACATGGAAATGTGTATACACATATATTAGCATTTTTCTCTTTTATCTATATAATAATTTTTGTTCCTTTTGTCTTTAATTATTCCCCCTTTTTCCGCATTGTTCTCTGTTCCTCTCTCTCTCTCGCTTCTACGTTCGCGTACTAATTAGCTCCAACTTTGTTCGTTTCGCGTAAATGTGTAATAACTGCCGTGCGGCGACGCCCTAATAATTATCAATTATTCCCTAAGCTACTATCGACTTTGTGCGAGCCCTGCCTCGCGCCTTTGCTCTCTCCTCTCCTCTCTCTCTCTCTCTAACTGCCTCCCTCCGCCTCTTTTTGGTATCGTCTCGCTCGCCTCGCCTCGCTCTCTATCCTACTCTCTCTCTCTCTCGCTCGACCCCCGCACAAGACTTTGTCTCTTAGAATACTGTTTCGTTCCGTCGCTCCCCCGCTCTCGCGCGCTCTCACCGCTACGCCTTGTCCGCCTGCTGCTGCTGCTGCTGCTGCTGCTGCTGCTGGCCCGCCAGGATCTTGCCGCTCACCGCGCTGCCCCCGGTTCTTCCTTGCTGCTGCTGCTGCTGCTGCTGCTGCTGCTGACCCGGACGGCCTCCCTGGGCCCGCGACTGCGGCCCGTGGTGCGACTGGCCGGGCTTGCCCGCCGGCGGACGCTGCCCCGAGAGCAGCCAGCGCGGCAACTGGGCCCCCGGCACCGAGGCCTGGCCACCCTGGCCCACTACCGCCGCCGCAGCCGCCGCAGCCGCCGCCGCCGCCGCGGCCGCCGACTGCTGGAGCCAGTGGTGCGGCCCGTGGTGGGGCTGCGGCCGCTGCCCTAGGAACTGCCGGTTCAGCTGGAGCTGCTGGATGTGGTGGAGCTGGTGCTGCTGGTGCTTGGCCGAGAGCAGGAGGGCGGCTGCCCCGGCGGCCCGCTTGCCCAGCAGCTGCTGCACCACCGCCGCCGTGGCGGACGAGGTCGAGGAGGAGGAGGGTCCGTCGTTGCCCCCGGCGGTGCTGCCGCTGCTGCCTCCCTGGTGCTGCTGCTGCTGCTGCTGCTGCTGCTGCTGTTGCTGCGGCTGGTGGTGGTGGTGGTGGTGGTGCGACTGCGGTGGCTGTGGCTGATGCTGCGACTGCTGCTGCTGGTGGTGATGATAGAGCGGCCCTTGCTCGTCCTACGCGGCCTTGCTCTTGTTCGTCTTGAAGCTGACCTGGAGGACGCGGTTGCCGAGGGTGTAGCCGTTGAGGCTCTGGATCGCCACCACCGCCTCCTCGTAGTTGGTCATCGTGACGAAGCCGAAGCCCTTGCACTTGTTGGTCTGTAGGTCGCGTATGACCTTGACCGATTGGACGGCGCCGAAGGGCCCGAACAGCTGCCAGAGGACGTTCTCCTCGGTCTCGGGCGCCAGGTTGTAGACGAAGATGCACCAGCCGGAGCCGTTCATCGCGTTGCCGGGCAGCATCGAGTTCGCCAGCAGGTCTCCTGCCAGAGGGCTGTACCTGAAACGACGCTCGTTACTCGCTCTGCGGGACAACTCGGAGGCCGCGGTGGCTAAGGACCACAGCTCTTATTTGGAGGAGGGGGAGGTCGAAGCCAATTCCTTGGGCGGGATTTGACTCGATCCTCTTTGCCTCGACCTCCCTCCTCGACTAGACAAACTCTCGATATACTGGAATTACTTCGATCAATGAGTCAACGTTTTTGCGATCGAACCGTGAGGCCGAATCGTTTATTGATAAAAGTAATTCTATTTTTAATGTGGTTCCAAAAACATTTTCGTTTTCCATGCGGCTAAAACCATACCTTCGTACTGAATTTATCTTTCTATTTTATTATATAAGTAGATGTGCTCCAAAGTTAAGGCATTAATGCCGCGATAAAAATCGATGAATTTCACATTTAACGAAGCATAGAAAATTCAGTAATTAGAACGATTTGTCTTATAGCAACATTTATTTAAAATATGGTCTAGAAAAACGCGAATCTATATAGCAACATAAAGTATAAAACAATAATAACCTCAGACTACTTTATCAATAAAGATTAATGAACATGATATTCTGCTACATTTATAATAATTAATGTACTTTTATGTACTTGTGAAATTAAAATAAAAAATTATTAAAATTAATTTTATTAATAATTGTTAAAATTATTGTTATGTAATTGGAAACGAAAATGATTTTTTCACCCATTTTGTTAATATTATATCTGCTATAATTTATACCGAAAATAATTTTATTTAATAATTTATCAATTATTTCATTAAATTTACGATTTTTAGGTATTATAGCTGAAGATATCATTTACGAAATAAAATTTTTCTTTATTTTCGGTATAAACACAATTACTACACATCTTTATAAATATATAATAAATCTATGCAGGAAATTAATAATAATATAAGAATAATAAGATAAATATAAAAAAGCCACATTATGCCAATCCATACACCTTTTACTCTTTGACCCACGATCTTTCACCCTGAAAGACCGCAGTGCTCGCTTCATGAAGGCAACAATCATGAAAAAATACCAAAGGCAGAAACACTGAGTACGCAATGGGAAATTGCAAAAGCCAAGTGTGTATGGAATTGAAAAAGTGCCTCAAACGCTCTTAATAGAAAGAAACATATTTTTTTTTCTCTGCGATGCTCATTGAATTAGAAGAAAATCGATAAAAAAAGGAATTAAAAGGACTATAAATCAAGTGATCCGGCAAGTCTTCGATTTCATCAAATCAAACGACTTCCTTTAAACTTTAATTCAGTTTTTTTTTTTAAACGAATAATGTTAATACATACAGATGAGTGGGGATATGGAGAAGAAGAAATAAAGTTGCAAAGCAGTGTTACAGATGAGAAGTAAGTATACAGAAATTAAGTGCACTGATAAATTTAGCAGTAACGAAACATTTTAACATGAGATATTAATATTTATTCAAATCGTAGTCTTATATTTTAAATGCAATTTCAAAAACGAAAGCAGTGTTAAGAAATTTACTTTATATTATACTACGTTGTAAAACCAATGTATTTAAAACCAAATTCAAAAGACAGAAAGGCTTAAATTATGTTGAATAAAAATTAATATCATTACGGAGTATTTTTTTTTCGCATTCTCGTTTTGAAAATGAATAATTCAAATGCATATTACAAAAGCGTGGAAAAGAAATGTTTTACACATGACACGTGACACATGAACACAACGACTGTATATACACACAGATACATGTAATACATGAAAGCTACGTACCTACTTGACGTCACAAGCCGCGTTAAAATAAGGCACATCTCGGTTAGTAAACAATTATAAAAGCCGAGATATTAGTGACTTAAAGTATACGCGTTTGTTTTTCGTGTTCAAGAGCTACAAACTATTTTTTGGCTTATGCTTCTTTTTGAATTTTAAATGTCATGTAATCAAATATTGAAAAAGCTGATAATTACTATGCTAGTGAATTGTGAATGATTTACGTTACGTTAATTTCATTCTATTTTTGAATCGTTAGTTTATAGCTCGTACATATTATGTTGTTGATAATCTACTAAATCTTTATAATAATTATTCAATGCACTGTGATATTTTATGATGGAGACTCTGCTTTAGTGGATTATCAATTGACACTTTCCAAGCAAAGAAAAAGTGCCTAAAAGCATTTCACCAAATCTTTTGAACAATAAAAGTAGAAATTTGAAAATCCAGGAATAAAATTTAGTTATTTTTATAAAAATGTGAAATAAAATATATTATTTGAATCTGAATTTTAACAAATGTAATGAAATCTCAACAATTTATATGATTTTTCTTTTTACAGTTTGTTTGTACTGATTCTAAAATATAAAATGTATACATAAGGAAATACTGAAACAACTGCCAATACATTTATGTATTTTTGGGCACTTTTTCTCCATTTTTATTGTATTAAAAAGTATTGTCAGATTATTTTTTGTGGAAAATGTCGATATTATAATTATACTTTAATTTCAATTGTTATGAAGTGAGATCGTGCGCCTACATCAAGTAAAGCTCGACATTCAATGGGTTTATTTTGCGTGCCTATTTACATATTGCGATGATGTGAAGTTTTGCTCTTTCTTTAACTTCCATAATACATGGTTAACTATTCAACGATGCCAAAGCACTCTATTTATTTATTTTATAAAATTTAAATGAATTTTAATGTTAATTTTTTTAGTGAATAGAGCGGTACACGATCTACTTCGATTGATTATAATAAAGACCGATTTTGGATCAACTATTTCTTTAAGAAAATACATTTTATAAAATATAATATCAATTTGATTTTATCAACAGTTAAAAATGTAGAAAAATAGTTTTTTATTTAATACTATTTTCTAATAACATAAATAATATGTAATCCAAACTTGGTCTTTTTTATGAAATTTGAACTTAAGAGATCTTTAAAAACATCTGTCCTGAACGTGAAACTGATATTTGTGTCAGTGTAATATTTTAGGGAAATTAATGAAAAACGGAACAAAAAAATACTGTTAAAATATTTGATAAATCGAAACATAGAAACGTAACTGCGCACTGTCCAGATGAGGATGATGAGGGAAATCGGTGGACAGAAAGAAGAGAAACAATCAGGAGAACAAAAAATAAATAAAATCCAGAATTAGTGCAAATTAATAAAGGAAATTAAAGAAGAACCAACATAAAAATACTAACCTCTGTAAGCCTTTGTTAATGGCAAGCATGGCCTTGCCAGTGCTAAAACAAAACATAAAAAAACGAACTTAAGAAAAGACGTTCCGAAATCCAAAATGATCAGTCAATGGACTGTGTGACACAAAATTTTGCGCGGTTGAATAAAATGTAAATTAATTAATTTTGAACAAGACGATGCTCGCCAATTCATTGATTTTTTTTAATAAAAAAAATTCTTGACACAAAATCTTACTTCGCCTCTATAAATGAATACAACTTTTTAAGAATAAAGAATCTTTTATCTAAGATGTTGTTATAAACTTCTTTAAAGACATTCATTTTCAAATATTTAACATTTAAATTTCCATTAAAATTAGTTAAGATTATTTTTCTATGAACTTTAGACTATTTAAACTTAATAAGAGTATTCTGTACCCCCAAAAAGATAAAGACTTTTAATCGAGAATTAAAAAACAAACAAAATATTAACAAAGTATAGAAGAAAGAGAGAGGAATAATGCACATAATGCACATAATGCACATAATAAATAAACAGATTTATTAAGAGAGATTGAAAGAAGGTTTAAGGGGTAGATGGGAATCAGTAGCGACAAAACTATATAAACAAAAGAAATGATTTGCTCTCGCACACAAGTATACCGCACTATATCAAAATAGAAACTAAAAGGCTGAACAAAATTGATCACTACTATGAGATGTTAACTGTGAAAACAGCTTTTGGTCTCGGTTTGTGATAAAATGTACATAACATAATGAAGTACATAATAAAGGCGATGCCCCTTCTACATCGGTACTTTCAGCAAAACTGTTACATTTGTACATTTTCTAAAATACATATGATTTATTAATTTAACCGGTAAAATTCGTATGTGTACAGGTAATAATTTTCTTAAAATTTTTGCTAATTTAGAAAAAAATATGGCGTCTCAAAGTATATCGACTAATTAATTTCCAAAGCAATGATTCTAATGAAAGTAGCATTAAGAATTGGAATCCAGTATTTTTTCAATTAGTTTAAATTAATTATCCGAATCTCGACTATAAATTTCATAGATGTGTACCTGCAAATCCGAAAAATGATTTATGCACATAAGAACATCAACAGCATTATGATTTATGATTTGTAACACAAGATGAATATCTATTATGTAATTTGCGTAAGCACAAAACGTTATACTCGGGGGCGTATAAATTTATTTTGACGTGTATGCCGGAAAGGGTTAAAGCTCGGGTGTCATTCCTCTTCCACATACTCGAGGTTCTTTTACTCGAGGTTCTTTTACTCGAGGTTCTTTTACGTCGATCGCAATGTACATGGACCTAGAATTTCATTTTTAACGTGTATATAAAAGGAAGAGAAAAAAAGGAGGGAGGGTGGAGGTACGAGTCCGAGCCCGAAAAAGTTTGCCGAAGGTCAGTTTGCACTGGTATATTTCCGCAGAAGGGGCGTCGAACAGGGCAAACGATAAGTGTAGGAAGCGATAATTGTAAAGTTAAGACATGAAAATGAATACTCGCAACCGAGTGAGAGATAACGACGAGAGTCGTCAATAGAGGGGTTATTGGCTATTGGGTGTAATTGGGCTGGTATATATAACTGCACAAAAAGTTGTAGCCTCGCGCGCGCTGCATAATGTAAATTAGCTGGGCCACGCGAGACGCGAACCATTACGACAACAAAAGAGGAACGAAAATATATAGTCGGTCTTTTCTTTTCTCTGTTCTTTCAGTCTTGTTGGGTAGAGCGAGTAGAGGCGAGTAGGTACCTGGATAGTGGCGACAGTGGAATGTACCTGAAGCGGCCGGTCGGATGGTGGATCGGGCCGCCGAAGCGGCGGGTCGCCTGGGGCGTGAGGTACGCTGCCAGTGGCGGTATCGCCTTGTTGTTGTTGCTCGGATTGTTGGCGAACTTGACGGTGATCGGCTCCGAGGAGCCCTTCGGGATCGTGCCGTTCAGCTCCTGGATCGCTCGCTCCGCTTCAACGCGCTGATCAAACCTGATGAAGCCTACGCCTTTCGACAGACCTGCAACGTTCAAATTAGGCGGGCACGCCCCGAACACCCAGGTCGCCATTAGCGTTCCGTCAGGCTTGCTCGAAACTCTTTTCTACACAACTCTGCTGGCCCTCGACCTCGTCTTATCTCTATTGTTATACCTGCAACGAGTCTTTTTCACCCCCGCGCGGCTCCAAATGTAGGACGTCGCCCCCAGATTTGCACTTGCACACTCTCGATTGAATTTAAGCTACTGTAGTTCCGAGCAAGGCGAATTTGCAGAAAGTGAATTCGCGATGTGTACCATGGTGTAATATAATATACGGTGAAACGTCAAGTCTGGAGGTTAGACGGATCATCTAAAATCTCGATTGGTTTTTGCCGCGGGCATTCGGAAATGCCAGAAATTGCAGTTCTGGGCGAGGCGCCAAGAATTAGCTATTGGAGTCACGGGCCTTTCTGCCCGCGGCTTATACTCTTTGACATGTATAATATATATTTGACAATTTTCGAGACTTTGAAAATTTTTCGCGCAGCACCCCGCAGCTGAATAAAGAGCTCGACACGATGATAGGGGGCAAAAAGACTCGTTATTATCAGATATATCCGTCATTACGGTCGAATTCACAATATGTGCACCGGTGATGCAAGTGATGCAACTATAAGCAAGGTCGAAAATTTAAAGTTCCTCGACGAGCCGAGTGGCTCGGTGCGCACAATTTCGTTTCTTTACACTGTACAAATAAAGATGCAGCAAATCGTTGCCTCGTCGATTTATTTATCTTCTAGTGCTTATTTCAGAGCTTTCATTTATAACGGTTTACTTTATTTTGCCTCCAAGATCAGCAGCTCGAAAGGTGTCAGAGGCAATCGAGAGAATCTCGATCTACATTATAATATGAAAAAACTATAAGGCGGTAAAATAATGTGGCGTAAAAGCGTAAAGAAACTAAAATTTGGCGCCGGTATTGAATCGTATATGACAAAAGGAAACTCAAAAGATCACCACTAAAGATTTACACACTGCAGAGAACTAAAATAAAATTATGTCATTGATATACTACCAAATATACGTGATTTTTTTATTATACTTGTGATCATAAACATTGTGAATAAATAATGAGTTATAATAAAAACTGATTTAAAATAATAAGAGAAAGAACTAAAAATGAGCGTCCCTTACTTATTGTGTTTTCGACATAGATTTTGTGTTGCGGCGGAAAATAAAACAATACTTTTTTTTTTAATTTTTTTGTTTGTTTAAAAGCATAAAAGTGCATCAATAAAAATAAGATTAGCTAAAAGGAGAGCCAGAGAAAGTGGGAAAAGAAAAAAGAATTTCTTGAGTTACGTACCCGGCAAATTGTCTCCGCCGCCAGTCGCATATTGTCGTACTAAACAGAAACGAAAAAATCATATCTCAGTAAAAAACAGCAAAACGCCTGATGTCTTTTTTTTCTGCATTTATAATTTCGCACCTCATTCGTTAGCAAAACTTGTGATGGGCGTTGAAATTGTTACTCAAAATTGTACTTATTTTTCACGTATGAAATAAAAAAGAAAATTATACACAAACTCGTACGTGAAACGGAAATTTCCTCAAAAAACATTATGTAATAAAAAAAATGGTTGAATAACAAGCCAGCGAATGAGAGACGATAATTTGCTCCACAAAATTTTATGTTTTATAAAATTAACGCTATACGCTTAGTCCGCCTCCTTGGATTCATTAAAAACGAACAAAAAATACGCGGTAAAGCGCACGAGATATAACGTACGTTTAGATTGTTAAAAACAAATTTTAAATGAGAAATAAATAATAAACTAAAGAGAAACAAAACATTTTGCAACTATTACATTGGGGATTAAATATGGGATTTTCAATATTCCTAGGAGGCGGGCGGACGTTGCGTAACTTAAAAATAACTTACATCGACGCCACGGTGAGCGATACGATTTTAGCTGCGAGGAACTTAAAAGTGAGAGAGAGAGAGAGAGAAAGACAGACGGGCAAAACGAAATAAATGTAAACGAAGAGAGAGAAAGAGAAAGAGAGAGAGAGAAAGACGGAGTGAAAGAGCGTAATGGGGAAAGTAGAAACAACGGTAAAGATGGAGGCCATGAGGCTGTGTGTGTGTTAATAAAAAAAATTAAAAAGGTTTAATTTCATTAAGATTGGGAGGATTATTTACTCGATCGATCAGCAAAAATTACAATAAAATATTTGAAAAAAAAAAAAAAATAACTTTCGAGTTAATAATTTACATAGCCATGCGTATATATACGTACACACATACATATATAATATGTATGTATGTTTTCATTTTAATATATATATATAAACAAACGTAAAGAAAAGATGTTCCTGAGATCTTTTGATTATTCTCATGGCACTGACAGCTTTCAAGGCTCTCGGTTCTTTAAATTCTTTTATTTTGCTTCATTTCAGTTTCGTTTACATTAGTATATTCATTTATTGTCATTTGGCACAGTTAATTATATAGGTTATTTAAGAAAACAGAGACAAGAGGCGCACCGACCCACCTCACTTATATGACATAACGAACCCCATGGCCTACTCACCTGACCTTTTCAACCGTCACCATTCATATCTTTGAACCGTTTTAATTATTTCGTGAACCCCCATGTTTTAGACAACAATGGCGAATGAACAGTACTGATATCGTCGCACAATGTGCCTAGAAATTATAATTGAACCGTACAGAAATTCATCCTCGATCTTGACTCGTACTACTTGAAATCAAATCTGAGCTTACATCGGCTACGCGTACATCTCCATTTATTCGGTAACAAATCGTTAACAAAAAAGCTGGTTCTTTTTTTTCTCTACACTCGGTCAGTGAAAATAGTCCACCGAATATCAGCACACATGTACACAAAGAAAGGCAAGGTGAAAGAAAATGTAAGCTGGCATCGATAAAGCATTTTCTCTTTCTTTCTTTTTTTCAATAACACACTCGTAACCGCATGGGAAAGACAAAAAAAAAAGAAAACGAAAAGACACATCGTGCGACGATGAGGAAGCACTGAGTGGCACGAGAGTCTCGGCGCTGCTTTTTTCGGTCATTTGTTATACAAGGGGGAGGGTTGGAGAAAAAGCAAAAAGCGCGCTTGAGACTTGCTGCCGTGATATATTGAGAGAAAAAAAAAATAGAAACAGAATATAATCACAGCGCAAACGGGCGTCTCGACACTTTGTCGGAATCGATCGACAGTAAGCTATAATAATAATAGAGAAATAATGAGTAGCTCTCGTGGTCAACGCGGCTGTTAATTCCACGTGTAAAAGCTCGGAAAGATTTTTTTCTCTCAGCTCTCGACACATCGAGTATCCGCACCGCACTCCGTCTATACTTATATATAGACGTGTGATTGTGCAGTGGGATATTGTGTGTATGTGTGCGTGTGTGTGTGTGTGTGTGCAGCTGTGGTATAATATAATGCAGCGGAGGTGAAATCGACTTACCGGTTATGTTGTCGCAAAGTATGCGAGAGGTGATGATCCTGCCGTAGGGACTGAAGAGGTTCTCGAGATCCTGCTGCGTCATGTTCTTGGGTAAACCGCTGACGTAGAGGTTTGCACCCTTTATTGCTTCGCTACTCGGTCTCGCGTACGATACCTGTTGAAATCAACCGATTATGTGCTGCTCCTGTTGTCCCGATCAATGTTGCTCTGAACTTTGATTTTTTTTTTTTCAGCTACTCGAGCTTTGAAAAACTTGTTTATTCAAACTAAAATATTATTTCACCCGTCTAACGTCTTGAACGTTCAAAGGAAAAATTATTAATAAACTTTTTTAAATGATTCCCGCTGTTAAATGATTTAAATACTGTGTCAATTACTGCAAGTTCAAAAACAAACCCGTATTGTAAACAGAGTTCAAAGATCTGATAATTGATAAAGGTGTTGCAAGTTAGGTATATAGACATAACGAACAAAAGTAAGTATATCGTAAACAAGGTAAAAAGTGATGGGTTGGATGAAAAGTCGGACACTAACCTTGATCGTTTTATTCTGCAAGCGAAGACCATTAAGCGTGTTGATGGCCTTCTCGGCGTCTTCGGGCCGATGATAGTTGACGAAGCCATAGCCCAAGCTCTGACCTGCAAGGAAACATCGCGAATCCAATTATTTTATTCGACAAATTATTCTCGCAAGCTTGGCAAAAACATAAAAGAAAAACAAGAACGCCGCGGCTTGCGCCTGGACGGCGGTGTCTCAAACGTATTACTCTATCGTATAGTATTACACATAGCACAAAAAGAGTGAGAAGCGAGAATGATTATTATGTAAAAAAGACGGAGAAATTAATTTTCCCAACAATTACGTATATATATATACATACATATATATATATATATATAGTCTATTATAATAATGGATTTTTGTCTATATTTCTTTTGTTCGTTCGTTCCGTTATAGGTTTATATCACAATATCGTTTATAGTATCATCGACTATTCTGACAATTTTGGTTTTCGTTAGCAATAATCTCGTAGGTATAGTTGCAGGTCACGCGCGAAAGCCCAAACGTTCTCGTCCATCGTCGAGCGGCCCAACACACAACAGGTGACGAGCGAACGCGAAGACGAGAAGAATGCGAGACTCGTGTGCGTGTGTCAACGAACTATAAGTATACGTTGGGCCGAGCAAAACCAAACGTGAAGTTCACACTCTTTATACGATTTTTTCTTTTTTTTTTTTTCTCAATGCAGCAAGAGAGCAATTTCTCGTTCGCTTTTTTTGGCTCGTCTCTAAACATGGACAAAATCCTCGCGACGCGCTGCGACGTATAGGCAGAATTGCAAACCGAATGAACGGCCCTTACTCGTATGCGCGACATAATGATAAACCAAAAGAGAAATTGATACAGGACACAATAAACGAAAACGGACAAATGAACAAAAAGAAAGAACGACACGTGTGTGTTTCGATCGAACCAAAAGTATAAGAATCAAGGTTTAAATAATAGAGGGATAGAGAAAAAAATGAGATAAGTGATAAACAAAAATAAAGCTACAAATATAACAATAGTATTCAAAAACTTCCTACTTTAGTCTGGCACATGTCACTGTGTATTGTGTGAGTGTGTGTCAGTATGTAAGTGTGTGAATGTGTGCGTGTGATTAATTTCAATCATACTTAACGGAAGGTTGTTGAAGGTAGCGCAACAAACAAAATATTTTAACGAACCATCTGCAAACAAATGTCTTTATACGTACTGTTCAGACCTGTGTAAAAAACAAAAAAAAAATAAAATAGGTAAAAATTTTGTGAAATGCAAATATATTTTTTTTTTTTTTGTAAAATTATATCAATAAATTCGCAAAATTTTATTTGTTAAAATAAGACAAAAATAATTATTTTTCTGCAAAACTCGTATGTCGGATTGTGCGCTTTTATATTGAGTTATTTCTTAATCTTGCAACGACATCAATGTAAGAGAAATTAACCACTTTAATAAATAGGATTGAACGCGTCGCGCGCATTGCATTGAAAAATTCTTATTTTTGTACTCTGCAAACTTAGATAAATGAAAATTCATATGAAACTATACACGCTGTAAAAGTTTTTGTGTACCAGCATAACATGGATATATCGTGCGGCAAAACAACAATTCAAAAAAACGTCTTGCAACACATTTCTCATATATACATATAAATATATATATAATCAAATCAACACATAATATAATACTTAAATATAATATATATTCTGCCTCTACTCAAACAATTACAGAGTGGCAAACTATAGTGTTCCAACAAGTTCTACACAAAAACTTTTACTGTGTGCGAAATCAATTCAAATTCAATTAAAATTATGTAAGTAAATATTTGTATTGTCATAATAATAATAACGAGTTTAATAGAGTGCACATTACAATCCGCGGAGCCTGCGATACATAATATAGGTATATACAGTTCCAAACTTAAACGTAATGTCAAATCATAGAACAAAATCATCGAGCTTTGGAAACATAATTGTAAATAAACGCGCTGCAGAAGCCGAGGCACCGACAATATAATATATATAATATATAAATGAAAAAAAAAAAAAATTGTAAAGAAAAAAATAACAGTGATATAGAAAAAGGGTTTAAAAACGATACGCGCGCACGCGTTTACGGTTCAGAGACTCTTTTGTACAACTATTGCACCGTTTCGTAAGCAAGCTTGACTTGTAATTTTGGGCGTTTTGGTATAATATAAGGCGAACGAGGTCGACTGCACACGCGAAGAGTCTCTGAGTAACGAGCGGCAGACGCGAGAGTGCGGTTTAGGTCTTGTAAGGGCCGCGAGTGGTTGCGCAACCGGAACTTTTGCGAATATATGTATGTATCTCAAACCTCTTCCCGCGTTACACGTTAGACTTTTTCGATAACAATATTTCGTCGCACTGAGAGGAAAGCTCAAAGCGCATGATTGTTGTAAGTAAATACCGATAATGGGATTAATTGTATCACATTTCAGTAGCTAATTAGTTTTATTATAGTTATGATTTAATTTAAGATTTTATTTGAAAGAAATAACCTGATATTTTCATGGTTATTTGTAAGTCAATTTTTGCAATAAAACGATTTTCTAATGTTTCTTTCTTTCTTTAATTTTTCGCAGACTTTACTCGTCTCTAATTAAGAGTATGACCTTATAATCCTATTATGAGATGTGGAATAGTTCAGTTTAAATTAATCTATACATTTATATTGTCAAAATTTATGTTTGTACTGCTTATTCCAATAAGCACCCGGTTCGAATGGTTTAAGTATAATTAATTAATTAAAAATACACTAATATTACTTAAATGCAAGAATTTCGTGTTTAGGTGTACCACAAGAGTTAGTTACACCTATACAATAAAATATTTTTAGTATTTTAAATGCTTTTGATATTTTTCTCTCAGTGTTTTTTACCATTATGGAAAGTAAATTCTATAGGAAAAATTACAATACTGTATAGCACTGCGGTTGTATAAAATTTAAAAGTTTACCTTTGTTAGGCACAACATGCACTTTGCTCAAGTGTTGAGTAATTTTTAGCAAATTAGAGAAGTAGAAAAATAAAAATTGGATGAAAATTTTCGAAAAACGCGGTTAACTGTATTAGGCACGAACGCAATAATTTCAAACGCAATCCATCAAGTACTGTAATGTTCCGTCCAAAATGTTTCTCCACCTGTACAATTAATTTACTACAACATTTCGTTCTTCATTATATGTGTATAGTATATATCCCATGTTTACGCGCTCGCCAACTGCCGGAAAACTACCGAGCAAGTTTGAAAAATGGCCAAGTCCCAGAGTCGTATATATATATGTATATACGCGTCGATACGCATAAGAGCGACAAGGTGGAAAAGAAGAGCCTCGACGAGCTGCTCAACGCGGCGATATAAAACCGCGCGGGGAAGAGGTTACAAAGACTCATAGAAGCTCGCTGAGCGCGCGAAAGGCCGCAAAAGCGTCTAATAACTAGGCTGCTCGCTTTGGATTCTGGCTCTCTCTCTCTCTCTCTCTCTCTCGTTGGCAGCAGCAACAGCAGCACTCGTATATAGCCGCCCCCGCGCGTTTCCTCCTTCGCACACAGCATCTCCTCTCTCCCGAAAATAGCGCGACTCGCCCGCGGCAACTGCGGCAGAGCGCCGGTGGCGCACACAGCGCTGAGCGCACTTTCCGACCGTGCACACACGCGCGGACACACTTGCACACAAATACTGCAGGCCAGACACTCGAGAGCGAAGAAGCCTCGCGGTGATGTTACGTATATAAGTATAAGAGCCTCGGCCGTGGCTCTGCAGTGCGCTGTGCTCGTGTACCGTGCAGCCGAAATGCCAGCTATGCGCCTCGCTCCGTGATGCGATGCGGTGTGCGTGTGTCGCCGGTTCTCGACTCGAGACCGCGGTTCGACGTCGTTTATCGCACGCCGACTACCTACACCCCGAGATATCTATCGATCTTTCTTTCTTCTTTCCTCCTCGCTTTTGTACCCGCGAATTTATTCTATACACGCTTTATTTCTCTCTATTTCTCGTTTGCCTCGGTCCCAACTTCTTTGTTTACCTTAAGTACACGTATGCCCGCGCGAAAAATATAGACGATTTGGCACAGTTCCTCGCTCATATACTTATATATATCTAAACTCGACAATTTCGTTGAAAAGATTGATAATATATTAATTATTGCCAAATGATATACATAAGGAATACCCGTGAACAAGCAGTTTTAACATCGATAAAAGGAACTTTAATGGTATTGATATTTAAAATACCATTTTGCATTTTCGCGTTTGTACAAAAATTGAAATTGACGAACTAGCTATTATTATTCAATTATTACGGTGAGAAAGAAAAACGGTGACGAAAAGAAAAACTAAATTTTTTAACAATACGTATACGAATTTCGTAATAATGAACCGCATCTCGCTCCGAATTCTCCGAGAATTGTATATAAGCTACGAGTGAATGAGCGCACAACGATAAAGTGCTGCAAATGCGCTCGCGCGTGTGTGTTCTCAAAATAAAACGAAAAGTCAATAAAACAAAGGGCAGAGAGCGTATAAACTATTCAAGACGCATACATCACTCGATTGTCCCGCGGGATCGCAAAAAGGCTTGTCAGCGAAATGTAATGCACTGCTAATTACCAGCGGATTCATCCAGCACTAAATCTCGCGCTGCTGCTGATACTTCTGCTATGAGAGAGAGAGAGAGAGAGAGAGTCTCGAGTAAGATAGAATCGAGGATCAAAACGTCCGGGCTTCCATTATATCAACAAGAGATCCGCGAGTATTGCCGAGTCTTTTGCCGGTGTTGTATATAGTTATAACAGTGCTTAGCGCGCACGTATACACATTTTCGGTGGCGCGAGTTAAAAATAGGGTGAACGTAGCCTATAAAAGACAGAGTGGAGAGAGAGAGAGAGTGAGAGAGAGAGAGAAGGGGAAGGAACTAGGTATATAAGAGATACGAGGCGGCAAAGAGAGATCCTTACCAGTGAGCTTGTCGCGAATGAGCTTGCAGCTCTCGACCTCGCCGATGCTGGAGAACAGGGACCTGATCTCCTCCTGCGTCATCGTCTGGGGCAGGTAGTTGACGATCAGGTTCGTCTTGGACTCCTCCTGCGAGCTCTGGCCCAGGTTCGAGCCGCCATTTTGCTGGACTACTGCATCCATACCGTTCGCCATCATTGCACACTTGCGGGATGCCTTGATTTCAATTAAATTCTTCCTTAGCTTCCTTCCTTCCTTCCTTACTTTCCCTTTCTTCTAATATATTTAAGACTTTTTTTTTCTTTCTTTAACTATTTACTTCGCCTTCGTAAATCGTCGCCTAACTACGTACGAAATCTGCAACAGAGAAAGACAAGTGGAAGATTAGTCGAGTGTCGTGAGATTTGGTTTAAAATTGTATACAGTGGGTTATTGCGACTAGCGGTCACAAAATTTCTAATGCTTATGTACCAAGTTGAATGGGAGCTATAATTTGTTTTGAGCTGTTTCGAGTATTAATGAAATATAATATACATCTTTGGTAACAATATTGAAAAAAACTATAACTATCAGATTAATTGTCATTAAATAATTTAAATTTAATTCTTTGAATCTATAATTTGTAAATATTAGGGAGAATAAAAGTCATTATTTTATGTTTCACAAAATCACGAAGTATTAGCTGAGGTCAGTAACCTTCATGAACTACAACATCTCATCGTATAATTTGTACTGAAAACTCCAATGATAATATTGACATAGTTTTGTTTGCATCCAAACAACCTTACGTTATTCAGGATAAATGCAAATTTTGTTCTTCTTTCGAATCATAATGCATTTTGTAAATATAGCAGACAAAAAAAACATCGCATAAATTTCGGACAGAATATTTCTCGTAATGTTTAACCAAAATTATTCCTAAGAATATTATGTTTGATTGGGAAAGTTGAAAATACATTGAAGTGTATATTTATCGATGTAGCGTTAAACTTATAAATTATTCACTTCACATGAAACAGTAAAGTCAAGTAAATATTCATTTTCTACTGCGTCCATAAATAGTTTCTCCGACTCGGTAAATTGATATTTAATGCACAACATGAGTTGAAGCGATATCATATAGGTAGATTAACGACCGACTCCTAGTTCCGCATCCCAAATTATTTCGCAGCTCTCCCCTCAAAGAGCGCAGAAAAAGTTTCAAATTAACGTATACGCAGCTCTGACGCAATATCGCAAGGTAAAAAAAATCAATAAAATGCCTCTACCCCCCCCCCTCCCCTCCTCCCTTCCTAAGCTCACCGAAAACTACGCGCGCGTGTCAAGCGAATTTACATACACAGAGAGAGAGAGAGAGAGAAACCGACACAAGCTCGGGAGTAGAGAGAACCGAACGGAACGACTGCACTGCAGGAGTATAAGGAGTCAAGAACCCCGCGTATAACAAGTGAGGAGTATAGAGCGAGTTGGATGCAACGTAACCGTGCACCGCAGCAGCAAAAAGTAACAATAACCGCAACGCACAGAAAGCGGAAATTCGAAAAGTCCGTATATAACACACACACATACACACACACACACACACAGACTTCCCTACGGTCGGCGACGATTAAGATCTCGCTCGGGTGTTTGCTCCGCCGCCGGTGCAGGTATACACATATGCGTGTGGCTTATAAATTTTATTGGGGGGAAGAGAGAGAGAGAGAGAGAGTGAGTGACGTAAGCCGCTCCGTGAGTGTATACGCATATGTATGTAGAGAACGATGCGGCTGTTGGCGAGCGATCAGCTGATCGTAGGCGCGCGGGTCGTGCGAGCGACGCCCAACACCTGGACACATGTGCCGCTGCCTCTGCCGCTGCATGCGGTATACACAGGGCTTGTGCACTCGAGGGGCAGCGCAGCTCAGCAGCTCAGCGGATCGGAGGGAAGAAACGTGATCCCCAACAAAGGTGTGTGCAGCGCTGCAGTGCACCCACGGTAAATCATCGGCGTTCGCGCGTACACACGGGGGGGGAAGGAGAGAGAGAGAGAGAGAGAGGCGGAAACCGACGGCTGCGGGCCGAGACAAGGGAATTTAAAGAAGCCTCCCTTACCTTTCTTTCTCTCTCTCTCTCTCTCTGCCTCTCTCTTCTTCGTCGTTTAAAGAGACGCCGAGACCGCCAACTTGTACTGTCCTTTCTTTACTCTCTTCTTATCCTTCACCTTTTACTCTCTCTCTCTCTCTCTTAGAGGCTTGTTTACGTCCGATGTCGCGGGCGAGCAGAGGTGCAACGCACCCGACCGCTTTTTTTTTCACTCTATATAACGATACGCCAATTATCTTATGGACGTCGCAGCTTGGCTCTTTTCCAATTTCGAGACCCCGTTTTCAGCGCGCTGGAAAACTCGCTCGACCGACGATTATTATCGATTGCTCTGCGAGTCTCGTTCACTCGTAATCTGTTAACGAGATACTAGCTGTAGAGGCATTTTGTGTATATGCATATATGTTTGTGATATAAAATGAATTACTCCGCGCTCGATAACTAAAGTGATTTGACAAACCCTCGCTGTGATTTTCCATTGGAGCGATAAAGAACTATATTAATTTTGAATTGTATGAAAGATGATTGTTTTTTCAAAATCCCGTACTTTTAATAGATAATGCCTTTTGTTCGATAAACATAAGATTTTAATAATAATTTTGCCAACAAAAAGAATCGATTGCGATAGTCGGGAATCAATAAAATTAATAAAAATACATAGTAACACATTAATCAGAAGCTGAATATATTCGATTGAAATGAAAAACGAAAAACACAGAGAGAGAGAGAGAGAGAGAGGGAGACGGTGAGCTACCTTATATAACTAAATTAAAAATTCGTATCATTGTATTTCGCGTACATATACACCAATTTTCACTGTGAGCCGAATATAAAGAATTGGTGCGTCGAGTATAGGTTCGGTATTTTATATAGGCTTTCTCTCACATTTCATATACATATATCCCCGCGCCAAGGGTAGAACGTGGGGTTCCACACACATACTGCACTATACAGACGAGACATACAGACGAAACAGACGGGGAGATCGTACGTATACGCGGGGAATTATTCGCCGGCCGCGCTCTTTTATAGGGTGAGAGACTTACGAGGGACGAGAGAGAGAGAGAGAAAGCCGGAAAAAAGGGAGACCGAGGAACACTGCACACAAGCAAGAGAGAGAGAGAGAGAGAGAGAGATAGAGGGAGGGTTTTGTGTGCGCAGCTGCTAGACGGCACACAACAGCCGGCACGAGCCACCCGTTATATATCTACGCAGGCCTGGCATAACGCGCACGAGTCTGTGTGTGTGTACCGGAGCCTTTCCACCTTTTCCCGCTCGGTACGCGTGCACAGCGGCAATTTCAATGCCGGCCTATGGTGCATGTACGAATGTCTACGTCTCTCTCTTTCTCTCTCTTTCTCTCTCTTTTTCGCTCTCTCGCTTTATTGTATCGTCTGCCGCCGGTCATTTTCTTGCGCTTCGTTCGACTTCTCTCTTTGTATATATATATATATGTAATATCGCATCTCTGCGAGCTGATGGGGTGGATTATCGATGCGAGTGGGAGAGGCAGGGAAAGGGGTCAGAGTTGAGAGCGACCGCTTCGCTCTATGTTCCAGCGCTTCAAACTGGTTTTTTAGGTTTTATACACAGTCTCTACAGTTTGGCGAATGATAGCGTGTTTTTAATTATGCTTATATTCCATTGTCGATGGGTTTTATTTTATGTGTCAAGCTGCAGACTTTTATTTTTTACTGTCACTATTGTGTATAGTTTGAAATGGAATCGCTAATTCCGTTACGAATCTTGAACACATTTCTTTTGTATAAAAAAAAAAATGAATTCGAAATTCTTTACGCATAGATGATGGCAATTCTGGTGCACGAGAGCAGCATTTAAAAAGAAAACCAAACTATCGACAAAATTCTATAAATAAAAACGAAAAAGAGAAATGGTGCTATCGATTAGCTGGAAACTCAAAAGTGAGGCGAAAAACAGGAGGAGCTTGTCCTACAAAAAAGCGAATAGGTAGGGTAGAAAGACAGTGAGAACGGTAGAGATACAGAGGGGGAACACACGAAGCTATATAGAACAGGAACAGGATGAGGTCTAGAAGCTCCGCTGCAGGAGTCATCGGCCTCTCTGACACTCGCGCGCGCACCACCGAAAACCGATACTTTTATAGGTATACATACTCGCCGCACACGTACATTATAAGCAAGCGCAAAAACGAAAAAAATAAAGTACCGAGGAGGACGCACAGTTGAGAGAAGAGCGAAATAGGGGGCTTTAGGCCAGCGAATCTTGACAGGGGCCTTTGAGCTTACACACACGCACACACGCACTGCACGCATACACAGGCGAACGTATATGTACGACTCTTGGCGGCGCCTCTCACCCTCGCGCGTAATATCACGGATGGAAGGTCAGGATATATACTGAGCGTGTACGTGCGCGAATCTCTCTCTCTCTCTCACCCCTTATCTCTTCTTGTATACACTCAGCCTCCCTTTTTCGTTTGTGCTCCATTTCGTCTCTCCCACCTACCCACCCCCTGTGCATGCACGCACGCCGTATATTTCTAATTGAACACACGCGCACTCGCACGTAATTGAAACTCTGGAGAATTTCTTTTTCAAAATGGGGTCCGAACGAGATGCGATCGCCGACTCTTACTTCCCCTCTATATATATATATATATTGTTTTTTTTTTTGTTTCATCCAAGTAACAATCCGGGTTACGAGGCTGCGGGGCTCGAGTACGTCCCCGATTCGCTGTGCGGTACTTTTTTGTTCTCTCTCTTTGGCCGATATAGCCGATGAAATGACTTTTTTCGGGATTTATATAGAATGTACGAGTAAAAAGTTTTTACTACAGACGCGCTATAGGAGGATTCTCCTCGTTACGGGGAGATTATAAGCGTTCAAAACGCTACAGATAAGCTTTAATACTTAAATCAATAGAACTGTACTATATATTGCATTTCGACCGATACTGCAACATATGTGCACCGAGCAAATTTAACCAACGAAAACACGTCAATCTCATTACACATTATTCATAAGCTAAATATCCCGCGAGTTCAAATTAACGAGCTCAGAGTATAATTCTGAGTGCACGAGAGAGCGAGAAACGAACATCGGTCGCTCCGCGTCAAAATCCATTATCTTTATTAGAAAATAAGTTTTATTTTTAGCCGAAGCTTGTCGCTATCGATCCTCAACTCCCTCTCTCTCTCTCTTTCTCACTCTCCAAAATAATAGCTATGCCCCGAGCGTTCACGAAAATATCCCAGGATTGGTATAAAACACGCGGCGACGGCCGACGACGACGACGACGAGAACCGGCCGTCAATCGATAATGAAGCCGAGCGTCAGAGCGCGCGTATACGTGAATTTTCCTCGCTATGGATATATATTCTTTGCGCGTAAAAAGTCCCCGTATAGCTTCTCCTCCGGCCGTACACATATAGAGACAGGACAGACGCACGATGCAATTAAATCCCTCGACCCTATAGGTATAAAACAGTCATATTCCCTGGCACGGAATTGTATTTTATGCGCGAGCTTTTCCAATTATGCGTTAACGCAGTAAAAGTGTGGCTAAAATTGATTTTCTTCTTGTATAGGAAATACGTGCGACGGTGGAGCAAAGGTATTTAGCCGAATCCCCGTTTACGTGGAAAATATATATATTTTTCTATTTCAGATAATTGGGACTAACGCGTAACGTCATAATGCTTCGAACTCGAATTCTCAATAACTAAGCAATATATTCGACGAAATCGGAGGGTTAACCGCGATCGCGCACATGCGAAAGCTCGAAGAGCATTGGAGGCGAGGCAATCGAGTCGCGCTTATCACTGGCGGCAAGTAGAAAAGGCCGGTCGCAGGAGCGAGGCTCGCGAGGCGCTCGAGGAAAGTATCGCCTCCCATAAGGTTGGCGATTCCCCGAACATCGCATTCCTGGAAAGTTCCGCGACAGAGCCACGCGTGCCTCCCAAGAATGCTACGTAAACAACGTGTAAAAACCTATATATAACGTATAGGAGCGAGTCAACAAAGGCGCACGAGAACGAAGAAGCGCGAGATGCGCTTAAAGGAGCTTCGACACCGAGTCTCGCCTCGAGATTCGAATGATCGATCGGAGGCTCGGAATAAAAGTTTCCCCCGTTGCCGGAGAATTCGCATCAATGGTGTGCGCGAGTTATACTCTAGACGAGAGCTAAGTAAAAGACAAAGAGAGAGAGAGAGAGAGAGAGTGAGAGAGAGTCGTGTGTGGGCTAGACTGCGGCGCGAGTAAAAATAGAGCCTATGTATGTACATCACTGACGTTGTGTATTCCGCTGTCGCGCGAAAAGATATACGCCTCTTTTTTTATTCTTCGTACAATGCGGAACCCGGTGACACCGGCGTGACTATAGCTTAATACAACGTTAAATTACGGTCTATTTGAGGTCTCCGCTCTGCCACGATTTTGCATGCACAGTCATAGCGAAATAGACATTCATTTTTTTTATATTGAGCTATTGGCCTATAGAAACCGTACAAGTGCATAGTTATTTCTATACACATGGTTGGTATAGAGCCATCGTAAAAATAAAAGTAGCAAAACCTATACGCGAACCGTCGGAACTCGCGGACACAAAACACAAATTGTCGAGGATAAAAGAAAATAATAAAACAGTAAATACCTGCAGCTCGGTCAAAAATAATCTGTAAAAGAGAAGAAAAAATGCAAGAGAAAATTAAAAGAGAAAGTCGAAAATCCAATGGTAGTAAAGAAAAGAGAAGCAAAAAGAAAAGTAAAAATTAAGCAAGCCGCTCCAATCTTACCCTCGCGCGCTCAGTTCACTAAAGCGCCGGTACACGTATGCGTGTATTGTGCACGTACACGCGTACACACACACACACACACACACACGCGCGCAGAGACAGACCAGAGGAGAGCGAATCGCCAACGCCACACGGCCGTATCGACTTTTTGCACAGCCACACGCGCAGACCGAGCAGCTCACCACCGGCAAACAGAGACGCCGCGCTCGCTCGTGCCCAAAAAAACAGTGTATGTATAACTTAGGTATAGGAAAGCAACGATAAGCAACGAAAACAAATCGCGCAACGTATGTATAATATCAACGGAAAATGGGATTAAAGAAACGAAATTAACGGAAAAAGGAGCTGGAGGAGCAGCAGCGAGAGCGCCAGTCAGGCCAGGACGGTGGCAGCAGTCGCAGTAGTAGCGGCGTAGCAAGGACGCTTTGGCCGAGGGCGCGATATAATCGAGTCTGCCCTGCACGCACGCATATATATATATATATATAGAGAGAGAGAGGGAGAGAGAGAGAAAGATTACTAGTAGCTGCTTGCGGGGGATGGAGGCGTCCGTTCGCGCGGGGCGATTATTCGAGGACAGAGGGGGAGAGAGACGAGCGGTGGGGGGGGGG
>UELU01145607.1:0-54954 GCA_900490025.1 Megastigmus dorsalis | reverse complement strand
ATATTATATTATAATATATTATATTATAATAAAGTAATTATTGTTCTTAATTTGCATTTTGCATTCGAATGACTACAGAAACGTATTTTACGCAGTCATATTTTGACTCTCATAGTGGTGCTAATCAAGTTTAAAAATAAAGCTTGTGTTAACTTTGATGACTCTTTCAACCTACAAGGATTACAAGTCCACTGCTGAACATATGACCACTAAGTTCTTAGATATATAGATCTAAATATTTTCCAAAAATTTACCTGGTGATGGGAAGGTTTCCCAATTAACACTGGGTACTGGTGCACTCCATTCATCATCGGTGAAAACACTTTCAGCATCCGTTGTGGTAGGCGATCTTGGGGGAGATGGAGCCAACCGTCTTGGAGCATCATAATGTTCTGGACCTTGACCAAAAGCCGAACTAAGAGAACTAGTATCATTGAGACTTCGACCAGAAATACACTCGCTTATAGGAATATAAGGACCGGAAATTGTACTTGATGGTGAAATAGGTGGTGATTCTTGTGATTCAAATGGGAACACTATAATAAAGAAAATAAGAAAATATGTAAAAATATTTTTCACATTTGAATATCTTACATTTCAGTAACAGAGATTATTATTTTTGATTGGTTCATAATAAAGCTAATGATTGTTTACTTTGACACTGCTGTTCATCATCTTGTGCCTTCAATCCACAAACTTGGCAAACTGCATCAACCCATTTATTCATATCAGCCTCATTCTCGGCTACAAGATAATAGGTCCTTTTTGGTGTTTTTATATTAAACATAAACTGATACTTTTGCTTTCGATTCTCAAACCTTAGACCGGCATCCACCTATACCACCACAAAATATTTTACAATTAAAACTTTTTCTAATGTTTTCTTTGAAAAATAATCTACGTGTATTACCTGTTCGCATTGATCAAGATCAATTTTGCCTTTTAATTTTCTACATTTTTTATCTGTGTAATACTCCAAAAAGTATTGGCCAGGCAATTCTCCGCTGTGACGAAGTGTAAACCACCTTTCCCTCCATCTCTATATATACAAAGCAAATAAAACAGACTTTATTGAGGATGCAACTTTGTTTTCAAAATAAAAAACTAAAATTACTTAGTTCATAATATTAATTATAAAATCTTATTTTATAATATTCAAATTTATTACACATTTTATTTCTATATTTGTTTTAAAGAACTCTTTATCAATGAGTGATACTACAGCTTTATGACTAATACTAACTTTGTTTCTTTGTTTATAATGCAGACAGAACAAAGCCATACATTTTTAAAGAATTTGCTTATGTTTTCAAAAAGCAAAATTGTCATAGTAACTAAAAATTTTTTTAGTAAAATAAATAGAGTTTAAGAAAGCAATAACAGTTTATAAGGTGTATGAATATGACATGAATCAAATGTTATTTTCTGTAAATATACAAAAAATAATTTTATAATTTTAAAATATATTTTAAAATTTATATTAATCTTTTTAGGTTGACAGTAAGTATAAAGACAGTAAGGAAAAGTAAGGTGAATATTTAACAAAACAATCGGGATTTTCGAATACGTAATCGTACATATACGCAAAACACAGTCATCCAACGACCAACAAGTAGCAATCATCTTATTTTCTTCCAATCGTCCTTGCTCCGATCCTCGTAAGCGAGAGATAAAAGATCTACCTAGTACCTAACCTATAAGATTTTCCTAATTATCTGTTATAGACTCGGACATAAAACTATGAAAATCCAAACGGTTATTTTAAAAATGTAAAAAATATGTAATTCTTTCATGGAAGTATGATAAAACATTTTTATGGATAACACCTAAGCAAATTAAAGGGCATTATAACTTACAGAAGCAAAAAGTATATACTGATACATATAGAAAAAGCAAAGTTATTTAAATCATTGAAATTGATCAGTGTTTGACCGGACCTATTTCTAATTTATACAAAAGATCACGAACATTTATAAAAGTGCGATGTATTACAAAAATAAATAAATGTAGGTACTTAGATTAAATGCCGTAAACAAAAACAAAGCGTTCTAAGGAATGCAACTGATGACTCGGATGAAGAGTGAATGCTCCGAAATTCTTCAAATAAAAGAAGACAAAAATATCACACTTATACCAATCGCCTAACAATAATAAATACATTCCAGGAAAAAAAAATAAAATAAAACTCACAACATTTCACAATGTAAACAAAATACCAATATACTCCTTTCGCGCAACACAAAACAAGGGAACTGGTTGAGAATTTTCAAATTAAAAAATCCTTTTGAAACGAGAATAAAACACTTGCACACCTCTCTGACTTAAACAAAAATACACTAAGTATAATATTATACGCATTCCTATAAGATTAAAAGAGGTGCAGGGAGCTTGGAACATCCAACAAACATAGCATGAGAAGGTCGGAAAAAATGAAAATACTAAGTACGGACCGCTCTCCAAAGTTTCGTCGGTGGCGACTTGATAAGCCATCCCTCGTGCACGATCTCCTGGTTCGTCTTGAGCACCTCCATAACGATTCCTGATCGCGCGCTTCATCGAGGACGGGGAAAAACTCGCTTACCGCGCGCTTTCTCTCGCACTACTGACTATATATTTCTCTCTCTTTCTCTCTTTTCGCGAGCCTCTCAATCCGCACTCTGTTCAGTTTGCGATACGTGTTGTGCACTCCTCTCCTTTCCCTATATATAATTCCTTTAATTTGGAGGTTAGGTCGTCAGCAATAGCAGGTGATAGTTTTCTTCTATTTTGGGCAGTAGTAGCCTGGTAACGGCAGCTAACTGCTCCTCCGGTTCCCACGTACGCACTTTTGTAATCAGCCGAGCACTGCCCATGATACAATCTACCAGGCAGGCTCGAGACGCACGGCTGCTGTTGCTGTACTGTACAGTGTACTGTGCTGCTGCTGATGCTGCTGGTGCTGCTACTGCTGTTAGTGCTGTTAGTGCTGTTGTTGCTTGATGCCTTTTCATTCTCTGTTCTCTTTTGTGTCCAACCAACTCTCGCGTTCTATCTTCCTCCCTCCTACCGACTGCTGCGTATATATACGGTACGGCATTCCCTCTCACTCAGCGCTTCTCTCTCTCTCTCTCTCTCTCTCTCACTTTTTATTCGTATTGCGCGCCTGTGTAAGTGGATCTTTAAATACTGCAGTTTTATAGCTATCTATATATATGCATTCAGGTGTTTACATTTCTCTTCTCATGGGGCGATGGGGTATAAACCAGATTTTTGTTTTTGTCAGCGTATAAGTACTGCTGATATGTCTGCTCCGTTTTAGATCGTGTCTAATTCGTGATTATTTGTCTCTCCCTCGTCACTCAGTGCTGGTGGGTTGTCACTTCAATTTACTCATTCTCTCTCATTTTCTCTCTCACGCTGTCCTTTCACTTTTTTATCGTTCTCTTCCTTTTTCCCTCTGTTTCTCCCTGTATGTATGTATGTATGTGCATGTCGTACTTTTATTGCAGATAATTTGTATATTAAAGATATGTAAGCAGACTACTGTATGCAGATTGCAGACTACTTTACAACAGCTATATACCTTATAGTCATTTAGTTCTAGAAGCATTCTCTTTAACTTTTAGTGTTTTGATGATTGTTTTTATACACTCTGAAGTAGCTTTGAATGCAAATAAAAATGTATAATCATTATATCTATTTAAAATATTGATTAAAACTTCCATCAACAAGTTGTATCTAATTTTAAATCCCAATACCGTTTTTAAATAAATCTAACTAAGAAGCTTTAATGTAAAATTTCCCACTTGAATGTAAAAGTTTATACGTTGCTATGTAGAAATTAAATTGAAGTTTTTATGTACTAAGTAGCAATGAATCTGAAGTTTTGATATTTTATAAAAAAAATATATAAACTATCATTGTAAGTAATTATATACATCGTTAGCTAATAGATATGTAACAAAAACGTGTTTCTAGATTGATATTTCTATTAATATTATTGTAATAATTATTTAATAACCGATAATCTGAATATCGGAATATGTCGTCCCTTTAATATTGATAAATTAATTTTTAAAAATAGTACTTTTCATACCATGGACGTAATAAATTACACCCACGGCGGCTACGCGCCAGTGCCCAGTGGCCACTTAATGTGAACATTATTTTTTTATGTATAGGGCGTAATATTAAATTTTTCAAAAATGCTACAAGACGAAAAATGCGTCTTACACTCACAACATCGAAAATAATATTTTATTGCAGATTCTTTTTTCATATTTTAGTTCAGTGGTTTAAGTCAAATGACTGTTGAATTTGAATACAATATTCTGATAGAATACGTAGGTAAACTTTGCTTAGATCCGAAACAGTGTAAACTCACAAAAAATATAAAAATACTTAGTTAATTTATAAAAAATACAAATATATAGGCTATTTATATAAAATGAATAAGTTTTGTATTATTTTAATAATTATTTATTTAAGTAGCAATAATTTATTACAACAGTTTTGGTATATAAATATACATAAAAGTTGAATTTTCTATTGATTTAGTTATCAACAATTTGTAATTGTTATGTATGCGTATTCATACATGTTTTTCCCAATTGGATTGAACTCCAAAACGTAATGCTTCTTATTGCAATTAGAATATAGTTGGAAATATAACTAATTAATTTCATTTTTATTCAGAAAATGAATTAAAATGATCTTTGGTAAAATTTAAATTATTATATTTTTCTTCATATCATAATCATTGTAAATTTTAATAAAAGAAAACTAAATGAAAAAACTTTTAGTGGCTATATCAATTTTATTCTCTATGAAAGATGGAGTTTTGTGCAAAATAATTCACAATAAGAAATTGAACTTTTAAGTGAAAAATATAGAAAGTCAAAGGAATTTCTTTTTTAAAGAATATTCTCTTTTGTTTATATTGATATTTACAAGCAAGTTGATAAGTACATAAGCCTTGTCTTTTTGAGCTAATCAACACGGTTAGGGAGACACTTAAATAAAATGGGATACATCAAAGACGTAAAAAAAGTGTATAAAAAAGTGTTCTAAAGATTTAAACACGTTGAATATTAATAAGAACAACAATTATTATAAACTTTCATGCATGATTTTCAGAAAATGTATGGATTAATAAGGCTTAATCGTCTTCAATAATAAGGAACTAAAAATATTTATCTTACAATTTAATCAATAGATTGGACAGCAGTGATTGTTTGCTAGGATTTTTTTGCGACTGAAGCTCGAGAAATCGCCGGACATATAAATAATTTAACAAGTATATTTTGTAAAAATATATCAAACTTCACTACGATTTTAATTCGCCGGGCTTCTCCTTTACCGGCGGCTGGAGCGCGGCCGTTGTGTTCTGCAAATTTTTGCCGCTTTGCAAACTGGAATGACTCGAAGATCGACTGTGACTCTGGCTGCCAGCTCCCACCGGCGTTTGAACCAGTGGCTGGGGCGGTGTTCGTGCACCGGATCCATTGCTTGTCGTCGAATTTGGTTGTAATTGCATGTGATACTTGTAAATGTTCTCCGTGCTCTCGACAACTCCTGAAATGGAACAGAATAGTGGCTTTTAGTTTTGTCGTTTTATCGGTATATTTGTATCATGTAACATTTTTACTCGTGATTAATTATTAACAAAATGATCTATTGCCATTAATTAGTTGAGAAAACTTTAAAAATCTATATTAAAATGGATACATTGCATTATGCTATGCTTGGATTTTTATTGAAAGAGTCAAAGAAGGGGACGTCAATCAGACTTGTTATTAGTCCCCCTTCCCAAAAATTTCGCACCATTAAATTTGTATGGAAACAAAAGAGTATAAATAAAAGTGTACATCCTGATTCATACTGATTATTTGAAAACAAATCATAACATTTCATTTTTTACTTCCTGTAATAATAGTTTTAAAAAATGAATAAAATATACTTCACGAAATACTGCATCCAAGGCCGCAAACATGATTCACAAAACTATTTAGTTTTGTTAAAATTCAACTGTTATACCAGGATCAATAACTAGTCTTATCAACACCCTTCGTTATTGGCTCAATAATGTTTACTCCTATTAACAAGAAAAAAATATGAAAAACAAATAGCACAAACTTCGAGTGATGAAATTGAAGCAAAAAATGGATGAAAGTTCTCAATGATCATAGAGCTTAGTGTATTTTACTAGAAAGAAACTGAGAAGGTTAGTCTAACTAGTTGCCATCTACTCAGCACATAGACATGAATATCAATTCACCTGCTTGGAGATTTAAGCTTCTGCCTCGAACTCCACCTTCCTTGGAAGGCGGACTCCACCAATTAACAAAAGTTCCTACTACAGGAACATGCCGGAGAATCCCTTCCTGCCACAATTTCTCAGCATTTTCGCGTTCCAAATCCGTTTGCGCAGCTTCTATACCGCGCTTTACAACTTCCGACATTGTGTCCAATAATTTAGAGCTTGCTTCTACTTCTTGGCCAACTTGGAGAACAAGTGTAAGTAGCTCTGCTACGTCTGCAATTTAAATATTAAGCTTTCATTAAAATCCACTTCCTATGCTTCGGTTACGAAAAATGTGAACGTAAGAATAAACTTTGCATCCAAATTGAATCTAATTTTATAGAAATTGCAATGCATAAAGAATGTTATACCTGTATCATGAGTGACCATTCCGAATCGTACGCAAGCTAAGCCATCAGCACCTTCGCCGAGCGAAAAAGCAGCATCGGTACTGCGCAGAGTTTCGACCAATTGCGTGTTCAATTGGTTCAGTTCCTCTTTTGCTTGATCCGTCATCACGTGGACCCAAGTCGGTGGAGCGTATCTGACACCACCTAATCCCGCCCAGCCAGGCATCTCTACCAAATGCAATGAATCGTTCTCCGTGACTAATTTGACAAACGTCTCTTTATGCTGAACTGTCGCTAACAGAATTTCCTGCAAGCGATTGAAACGATGAATTAATGCATTCGAATTGAAAGCTTGACCGACGTGTACTTGTAATATCTTATCAAAACATTGAAAATTCGCTAATTTTCTAATTTGGATAAATCGTTCATATTTCACAATTAACTTTATAACTCTTTTTAATAAAACAAATTTTTGCATGAAAGCAGTTATACTTATAATATCTTACTATTTGTTGCTCTAAGCAAGCAACGACATTATCGATGTCGTCACTGTTAGGTGGACACTCGGGACTTTCAAGTGGACAGATCCTGATTGCGATTCCGTATTGCTCGATCTCGCAGAGTTCAATGTCGACATTCGCGATGTCGCGTTGCAGAATCTGGCCGAGCCAAGAGTTGAGTTTGTCATAATAAGGCGGCACACGCTGTAACTCCTGAGCATCCGACTCGGGCGGAATGAACTGGAACACCAATGCACTCGCTACGACTTCCAGCAGTTGCGGCCCGTTTATTGGATTCGTCAACAGCTCGTTTATTGTGTAGGAGCCTGTCTCGCCCCCTGGTTCTTGACTCTGACAAAATGAATTAAATAATTACAATTATTTTTCCAATTTTGCTGTTACTTAATTGATGTGCTCGGGAGAAAATTAAGTGAATTAATGGAAATTGAAATTCTTCATACATTTTTGCCAGAGTATTCGCGCACTCACCAGTAATCTGATACAATTGAATTTCTTAATTTTAATGAACAGCTCTTCAACGACTAAGAAACACTGCTTGAACCGGTTCACGATGCCGTCGCGACCGAGAGCTTGGAGTGTCGTCCATAGCGGTAGAGTGGGCAGTCGCCTCGACAACGAGTCTGCCATCAAACCTGATATTAATGACAATGTTGTGTCCCTGGATGTCGGACGTGCACCTCTTGTATCTGTTAATCTATACAAAGTCTATTTATAGCAGAAAGAATTAAGTTAAGGAATATAAATAGTAACGTTTTAAAATAGTATGATATACACGGGTCGTAGAGGTATTTTAAATTACTGAATTAGCATAAAATCAAATGAACTGATAATTCCGTAGGTTATTTTTAAGCGTATGCAAGAACTTTCGTATTCAATGAACAATGAGTCATGCTATAAAGATTGCTTACAATTCTTCGTGCAACGAGAATGTGAGTATGCTAGATATTGCTTTAAGCTAAAGATTAAAAAGTATTTTAAAATTTTATTATAATCGTTCATTATCGACAATGAAAAGAGACATTATTAAATAAATTCATTGGAATAGAATATAAATAAATAATTTGAACAAATTTTAAAAAGATTCTAAAAGCTTGATTTTTTAAAATATTTGTTTTTCAATCAAAGTTTTTCAATACTTGTGTATTTATTAAGTATATTAAAGGATACAACTACTGGTAATGACGGGATGCCCAACCAGATACCAAGAGGTAAAGTAATACTATCTGCAATTTTTGAAGACTAAAACGAAGAAAAAATACAGTTAATTACATAATGTATAAGTAGGAGAGAACCATAAATAGGTTTTTTGTACCAAATCTTTCGATGAATTATTTAAAGCTAAAGCCGCTAAGGAATCACCACGCAAATGAAGCCAAACATTATATTTATCACATATTTCCCGTAGTCTAGTAATATTGTCACAATGCCCTGTGAGCATAGAACCTGCTTCTGCCAGTAGCAATAGAGGTGTCACGGAATTGGATTGGGAATCTTCAGCTAAACGCCGTTCTAATACCGAGATATCCATACTATGTCGAGATCCAAACATAGTATTATGTGGAATGGGTCTTATGCAATGCAAAGGCAACGAAAGCTAAAATAAACAATTTTATGATTATAAGTTTATTTTATGATTATAAGGAGTTTTTACAATTTTTTGTAAATTTAATGACAGCTAATGTTGAGTTAATTATTGAAATATGAAATCGGTACCGACATTGAAAAACCAATTTCTGAAGATAATTATTTTTGCATTTTGTTGTAATATAAATCAATGACAATTATTTCTTCTTAGTTAATAATAAACATGGTACTGGCTAATTTTTTATATACTTTTTTGTAATTAATCGCGAGAATAATTTTCATAAATTAAAAATTGATAATTATCTTTGTCAGGTAATGCTCATGAATTTCATTTATTCAACTCACCTGTTTACATAAGTGCTGAACTAAACCAAGTGGTGCAGCAACTGAACTATAAATTAATGGAGGTGAGCTAGCTAATGCTGTAAAACCTTCATCTATATATCTAGGGTATTTTCTATGCAATGCCAATCGAGTAACTCTGACAAGTCCTTCAAGTGGATCTTCGTGGAAGGATGAAGCACAATCAACAAATCGGAAAATGTGACTAAGCCATCGTGTTGTATCAGCTGCCAATCGTCCAGCTAACCTTTGTGCATGTGATCTTGGCAGTGACAATGCATAAGCTGACACCAAATGTGATATTAATGCTAACTTGGCTGCATCTGTAAGTGGTGGCAGACTTGTGACTTGATTAGGTTCAGATTTCCCATCTTCGATCTGGGGAGAATCTTCATAGATGATCAGATCCTGTAGATAAAATATACTTTTATATTAAATATGCAGTCAAAACAAACCATAGCAAAAATAAGTGATCATTAAGTTTAATCTCGTATAGAAGTAATCAAAAACTCATGCAATCTTATCTCTCACTTCCTCAGTCGATAATAGAAAAAGAATATAACACGATTAGAAAATACTACAGTAAGTTTATATTTGAATGAATGTATACCATACATATTTTAAGTAAACTAAAGTATTATTTAATTTATTTGAAAGATGTATAATGAAACTGCTTATTGTGTGTATGTAACATTAAATTTTATACAAATTATGAATATATAACACAATAAAATATGGAATATAATTAAAATAAATTTCAACATACAGTTGGATTTTTCAGTAAAATATTAGCAGTCAAGATATAAAAGTTCAGTTTAACGTAAGCTATTTTTCCTACCTGAATAAGTGTGAAAATATCCTCTGGTGCCTTTGGATGTGACAAAAAACCTGAAGGATTATTCCATGTGCTACCTTCTGCCTCTGTTCCCTTTTCACGAGATTCTTCAAGCCTTGAAATCGCCTGCGATGCTTGTATTTTCAATGTGCTTATTTCATTTTCTGGTGGACCCTGTTTATGAAATTTTATAATATGGATTAATATTTCTAGACATTCTTATTAAAGCTGTCTTTTATAAAGGTTAATGTCTCAATTCAAGAATTTATAAAGAAATGCTATTATGAAGTAGCTTATTTGTATATGTAAAATAGGTGTCAAAAATCCATTCAAGAACAATTGCTTAAACGGAACTGATAATCAATAATTGTTATGTATACTTATGCATAAAATCAAAATTCTTTAAGTAAATAACATCAGTGATAATATATTTCATAATACATATTACTGACAACATATTTTATAAAATCTAACATTTTATCCAAGAGTTGTACATCAAACAGTAATGCAATACAGTTTAACATTACAAAACTTTTCACGCCTAGACAATCAACCCTTCATAAAATCTATATTATAAGTATTCAGTACTATTCAATTTTTTATTTTTTACCATCAGGGGAGTCGCCGATATATTAACTCCGGCGCCGACAATGACCTGTCAAAAAAGTATTTTTGTTAGGTACAAGTAGGTATGTGTGTACTGTGCATTGTCGTATGTCTCGTTGCTATTACGGATGCGTTTTGTTTACACTTTCATTTTGAAAATTGTTGTTGATCACAAAGTGCAGAGTAATCGAGGGAAAAGTAATTTTTTTTACGAACCTCTGGAACGTTGTTCTGGGCTATCGTTTCCATCGCAGTTTTATCGTTCGTGCCAGCCTCTTCGGCCATCGTGGCACAATACAAGATTGTGCGCACTGTAACAGCAACGGCAGGATGCAGCACTGGCCCATACAAACGTTATACTCGTTAGTCGTGTTGGTGAATTGTGGGCCGTCCGACCGTCGGATATGCACAGTGCCGTAGTCACTCGATACGAGACCCCTGATCCTACTCTATATAGGATAAGTATTGTATTTCTCTGTAAAAATACTTTCTGAAAAGCTCATGGAAAGGTAAATAGTAAGTATGATTTAAAATAGTTGACAATTGTATTAAAAAAAATCAGTGGATATAAACAAACATTAATGACAAAAAAGATGACAATGAAAAATATAATTTTAATCGAAAATCTTATCACATTTGTTACCTGCATTTATTGATAAAGTATTTTGCCTTTTAAAGTCGGTTTACTTAAAAAATAAGATTGAAAAAAAATTTAAGAAAAAAAATAATATTTTAGAAATACATGATTATTAGGTTTTAAATAAATTTATAAAACATGATTATTTTAATAAATTTATATTTTCAATAACAAAACAAGATTAAAAAATCAATAATCTTCAGTATCTTGTGGTTTCCTAAATGTAGGCACAGTGAAGTACACAGCATTACAGTTAATCTAAGGTAAAAACATATTAACTAAATATACAATTTATTCAATAGTACATTCTCCTCCAACTTTTGCTAATGTAGCTTTCAATGCTTCTGCGTCTTCTTTGGAAATATCAGCTTTTACAACTTGTGGTACACTTTCCACAAACTTTTTGGCTTGGACTAAATTCGTTCCAGGTATAAGATTTTTTATTTCTTTGATTATGGCAACTTTCTGTTTGTCGTCAAATTTCGTCAGTTTAAGTGTGAAAGAAGTTTGAACTGCTTTAGGTACCACCTCTTCTTCTTCCTGAAAGTATCAATTATATATTAATAAACAAAAATTATGATGAATTATTTTAGTATTTAAACTTAGTGAATCAATTTTTTTTTGTTATGAGCTACTTTATAATGACTATAATTCATATTTCATTTTACTACCAAATCATCACAAAATAAGGCTTAGTTTATGTTAATCTCAATGCAAATTTAATTTATATTGTTTAAAATATTAACTCAAAATTATCTACTTTTGCTTTCAATTAATTTAGCAGTATCATTTTTTTTTATTTAAAATACTTAAAAAAATGCGTATTTTTAATTGCTTTTCATTTCATGAACCATTCAGACCAGTCAATTACTTGGCTGATTTTTATTTCTTAAAGCCAATGTTTTTCATCAATAGGTTTCAATCAAATAATTATTTTACAAATAATACCTAAGGTTTCTAAATATTGCAGAAAATAAAAATAAATACATATTATAAAACTACTTCATTTTTAAGGTATAGGTGGCTAATCCATTTCAACTGTTAAAGAAGAATGAAAATGAAATATTTTTGATAAGTAATTATTAAAGTATCAAAATATAAATACTTATAGACTAGACATCTTTATTATATTTCAAATTTAAATAAAATAGATTTTCCTTACAGCTGGTTTTGCTGCGGCGAAACCACCTATGGGCATTACTGGGGCATCAGGTAGATTGAGCCGTTTTTTTAATAAGTCACTCAACTCTGCTACTTCGAGAAGATTCAGAGAAGTAATTTCTTGTGCTATTTTATCAATTTTGGGAGTAGCAGGCTTTTCAACTCCTTCTGGAACTGGAATTGTTAGTTTTGCTGCTTCAGTGGCAACTGCTGGATCTTGATAGTTAACAACACTACAAAATAGTAAAACAATATTTTCTTCAAAAATTAAAGTCTCGACTTTTGTTCCTTTATTAGACTATAAATGATCAACATAATGAAAGTGTATATTTCTAAAGTAACTTAAAGCCATACTAAGAGTTTACAAAAAAAAAATGTAAACAAAATTATAATTTCAAAGCTAACGTTGAAACATTGTAGCAAGTTAAAGTTACTGTTTAAAAAAACCTTCAGTATTATTCTTTTAATATGATTACCTTAAATTTTTTATGTAAAAATATTATTGAATAAAATGCCGCAAATGAAAAAGTGAGGTTACATAACCTTATCAGTAATTTCGACGGGATTTAAAGTAGTAATAACTATAAAATTACCATTTATGAAATTTACGCAGCTGATGTGCCGGATTTTGTCGGAGCACAACACGAATCGAATTCATCATTTTTGATTAAATACACTGTTAAAATTTAAAGTCAAATATGAATTTCCAACGGAATGGCAATATATGATCAGTCCTTATTCTTGTAGATAATATACTCGTGGTAGCAGGTAAAATACATTAAATAATATTTCGAGTTTCTGACTTTGACTAGTTTCTGATTTCGTTACGTCTATATTAAATTTGAAATAATAATAGTTATTACTATAGAATAAAATTTTAATTTATCCATTAAATTATTGTTAATGCAAAACATAATTCCCTACTATTGAAAATGTTCATCTAAAAATTTAGCAAAAAATTAAGTTATTAGATTTTATCAATGAATTATATTAATTTTATCAATTTTTAGCTACTTAATTTCAGAGCTAAAAATGTCCACAAACGTTAAATTTGAATTTAGCTAAATTTCAAGGTAAGAATTGGAGCATAACTTCTTCGTTAGTAGTTTTAAATATTAATTCTATCCTCAGTAAAAAATTCTGCAGAAATTCTTGCATGATTTCAAACCGATAATGTATAGGCCGTAGGGTCTCGCGGATGATTTGCAGAAACTGATCGAGAAACAAATTCATGCAGGATTACTATACGATTCTTGTAACACTGTTGAACGATTATATTGGAGAATTTACGAAATATTCCTGTATTAGAATCGGCATACAGCGGATTCTTAGATTGTTAAGGAAAAACCACATGGATTCTTAAATTGTCATAGAAAATTCAGGCCATTCAGGGTAAAATCTCAGATTTTTATGGAAAACCCACCATAAATCAAGTCCAGATTGGAGAATCAGCTCTCTCCATTAAAAAATCTCATGCATAACTATATTGTTAAAGTTTTTAGATTCGATCTCATGAATGTATCTAAGAACTTTTGTTTTATGTAAGTCTTAGAACTTTTCACATGCTGCACAAAAAGGAGTTTGGAAATTTTCAGACAAACGTAGGTATACATTTCTGAAAATTTTCTGCATGTTTTCCTGCACTTTTTCTATATTAAAAAATAATTTATGTAGTGGTTATTATTAAATTCGATACATTGAGGTTTTAAGTTTTGTGCATAACAAAGTTTTAAAACTCACATAAAATATCAGGAGTGACGTCGATATATAGTTGCATGAAATTCAGGGACAGCTTCTTCATCAAGAGCCATTACATAATAATTTAAAGTTTTATTTTCTTTATCGTCAGTGATGTCCACGTGGATTTTTCATAGGCAACTGAGAATCCACTGTATCTCGATCTTGCAGGGATATTTCGTAAATTCTTCAATAGAATCGTACAACAGTGTTGCAGGAATGATATAGTAGATCCATCTGCATCAATTTATGACTCAGATCCTGAAAATCGTCACGGTCAGACCTGCATCTAACGATCTAATGGTCTCGAAATTTTTTAAAAATAATATGTCTAAAAATTGACCTTGATTTTTAACTAAAGACTTACCTAAGCCAGCTAAGTTCGTATACCTAAAGTTTTTGGTCATTTTAGAATAGGAATTTCTTTGAGCGAAGTGATATAATTTCAGGAATTAACTTAATTTTACTTCTTTTTATTATTAAGTTTTTTCATCAATAGAAATACAAAATTTAATTAACCCTTACAAAGTTTCATGATCTTTCAAGCATATTTATTCAGTCATTTTGTCATACATTTTAAAATTTTTTAATGAACTCGTTATTAAATACAAGCTCTAAAGATGCACCTATATAGGTGAACTCGACATTGAAACATTAGTTTGAAAAGATTTCATTTAGTCGTAATTAGTACGAAAGTTACAATATCTTCAAATATTTTATAATAGTAGTATATATGTACTTTCACATGTTCATGTCTCATTCTATAATACGTATAAATTAATATACGTGCAGGAATTAGGCCATTTCACGAATGGGAAGTGCAAGTGTTACACAGTAGAGTAAGATTCACAGTGGAATATAGCAACATGCAAATTCTTTTTTCTTGCTTATTTTTCGAGAAAAATGCGTATCCCCCCACTATTCCGGCAACTATTAACGTTTTCACACCCATTTGGAAAGTGAATTTTTCCCTTATTACAGAACTTTTCTATCATTATATTATTACATTCTATGATTTCTGTTATTATAGAAAGTAGTTGAAGAAGCATAGAATTTTATTTTTGTCGTTTAAAGAATATGCACAGGCATAATTGTTCAATCATAGTAATCCCATACGAATAGTCTAGTTTGCTGAAGGATTTTCAATTGTTCTACTCGTCTATGAGGAACCAATCGATCTTCAGATTTTCCAGAAATATATTCAGTAATAAAAAGTACAACACTCGCCAATAAACCAACAACGAGGAATGAAAAGCTGTACATCAATTTACCAAACTTCAGGGGACTTCCCACAAAATTTTCGTCATCATCCTGCTGTTGGAAATCTAGTCGTAAGGCTTTGTAATCTGACTCAATGATATAAAATACCCTGTCATCTTCAAAATTTACGATTCCACCCTCTCGCAGCGCTTGTATTATTTGGTTGACTCGATCGAGCAGTGGCCAATCCTCGCGTACAATGTACGATACGTGCGAATCGTAAAAGGCATTGGAAACGTGGATGTCCAAGTCCGTTTGCGTCGCAGCAAGATTCTCAGGTTCAAAACAGTCACAGAGACATGCGACCTTCTTGTTGTGCAAAATTGATCTCATGCAATTTTCGAGCTTGAACTCATTAAAGCGCTCACGGAGTATATCCTTTTGCAAAAATTCTTTGAAGTATTTCTCGCCCAAGATACTGTAATTAGATTCGATCAAGTCCTCCTCGGTATTGACGTTCGTATCTTCTTGTTTTGTCGAATAAAAGGATGTCAGCTGGCAACTGAAGTACGCGTTCAGATGAAAGATTATCAAAATGATGTAGATAAAAATGAATCTGTCGGACAAGCTCTTTGGTTCGAAGATGGTTGACATACCCAATAAAGCACGCATTACTTCCAACGTGGCCGTAATGTAATCAACATTCAATACACATTTTAAAATGCACGTGGCCAAAACATGTGCCAGAATGATTAGGAACAAAACTTTTGGCTTGAATATCTGCAGCATCGGCGTTCCGCCGGTTGCCTGGACTCTCCTTGGAGTGACTGCACACATCGACGTGATATCGTGTGGATAAGTCTGAAGACGCCAAAATGCTCGAAGGTATTGTTCATTATCTCCCATGTCACATCTGTAGTTGGTTAGAATGGCGATGACGCCCTGGGGATTGTTCTGATCATCAACAAAGCCTTTAGTGCTATAGACATCCACTCTTGGTGTGGTACGAAGTTTGGTCCATACAATGCGAACTAAATTCGCGTCCATACCACCAAATTCGTTCAGGGGTATAGATCTGGTTTCATTTACCAACGAGTGATTGTTGTAGTCGAACATGTAGGGTTTTACGCTGGAGCACGTAGTTATAGGATAATCATTAAGTACACTAGTTTTATCAAATATAAAATTATCGCATGTTGATGAGTCGATAGCTGTCGAAAAAAAAGATTGTCAAATCTTTAGCTAAAAATTGTGTATATAAGGTATCTGTTAAATTTCTATATTGTATAAATACTACTGTATAAAGAATATACCCACCATTTAAATTACCAGAATATTTGAAAATAGTCATTAAGTGACTGGTTTTTATATTTGAAGCATTGACGATTTCTGAAATTTCCCACGATCCTGAGTATAAACTTGTAAAGGGATTGAATGTGTAATATTGAACAAATCCTTTTTCATTGCAACAGACATATATAACGTGCAGAATATTATAATTCCAAGCCTTTACAAATGCACTACTTGCATTTGAGCAGCGATCTTCAGGACTGTCATTGACAACAAAGAAGATCGCTCTAGAATTCCATAATACTGATCTTCTTAATATTTTCTCAATTTTTCTTGCATACAATGATTCGGTCTCATAGGAGATCATAAACATCTTCGAAGGATAACGTAATCTAGATATTACATATTTATCAAGTTTGAAGCTACTTGTCAAACGTTTATGCTTCGCGAAAATTTTTGAATTTGATATTCCCAGGACGTACATTAACAACGCAGAAGGAACTTTTTTGTACCAATTCAAAAAATGTCTATATTCCCCGACAAATACAAACATGTTCAAATTATTTATAAAGCATGTCCTTAAGAGATTCATCTAAAATAAAATATCGCATTATAATATTGTTCATAATCAAAATGATAATTTACTCACTGTGGTTTCTATCATTGAATCTTCGCTAAAGTGATCATTATTTCGTATAATATTGTTTCCTGTCGTTGTATCAGTAAAAATCATTCGTATAAGCAATAAAAATATTAATATTATAGATGCTGTCTTAATAAAACTATTAAAATACATTTTATTGACATTTGGACATTCTCAAATTCTTTTTTATCAATATAAGTAATCTGAATAGGTAGTGCATGACGTCTCTTTTTGTTGCTATAACACTGTTGCTATGTCTGCATTATACTTAGCTTAGTTATTTCAAGCAATCTGTGCTCATTGCGTTGTAAATGCACATCAATTATAATAAAGCTTTATACACTGAGCTTTAACTATAGTCCTTTCTACAATTAAAACATAAAGGTCACCATTAAATTTTTTTACACTTTTTTCGTAAAATCAAGATTTGTGAAGTTATATTTCAGTATTATTTGGTCCATACGGTAGACTTAAATACATAAAAGTATATGATTCAATTATGAACTTTGAAATAACGATTAACTTTGCATAATATTTCTTTACTTAATATATCTAGTTGTTTTTGGTGCTATCTAATCTATTAGTTTTCTTTAGTATAATGAGCTATAGTGGTAATTAAAATAAATAATATTTTGAACAATAATTAGGCTTCTTTTTTATTATGTGAAGAATTGTTTTATAACTATAGCATAGTGAAACATCTTTTTGAGTTGAAATTGTTTTTTTCAAGTTTAATTACTCAATCTAGTTTTGTCCATATTGCTTTTTGAAGATCTCTGTAATAGTTTCAGTTAGATTTTATCCCACCGAAAAGTACTTGTTTATGGAAAATGTAGGATTTTGATAGGGACGAGGTAAAATTCGGAGAAACTTAACCGGAATCATACGAGATATTTTTCTCAATTTTCTACACAGGAAGACATCATGGTTAACAGTTTGTTGCCATAATTTAATTCCATCACGAGCTTATAGAGAAATTTTCAAATCCACCCTCTTGCCATCTTTGCATCAAAACGTTGAATCTGGTGCGCAGTCTTCGCGGTTTAACAAACTCTTTGTACATCCTGTGTACTGTTTTTTTACTCATGGACATTTATGAGAAATTGTAATATTTTTAAGCTTTTTTCAATGTTATATAAATCAAAGTATTGATCAGCAGACAATCTTTCAAAAATTCTTTGAGATACAGCTCCACGGTTATTGCGTATATTCCTCAAATATTCATAGCTATATATAACAAATAATCTTCGATTACATAGGTAAAATACATCATTGAATATATTGACAGAGTTGAGGAAAGTGTAGTTTGAAAGTAAACTCATTCCGAATCAGTGTGAATCTTATATTTTCGGTGGAATTAGAGAGAAGGTAATGAATGATGTTATATTATTACTTAATACCAGATCATCGTATTGTAAATGTCGTTACAATTATACAATTCGGCATGTACGTATTCGCATAACCGCATCGATTGCCAATACTAATATGTAGTAACAGGAGGTGCTAAAGGCATCAATGTAATAATTCTATACATACACACATAAACTTTTATAATTAATTATCTAGTCAACACGTATGATATAAATGCAATATTGCAATAAAATTTATCGAAAAAGATCTATTTCAAAAGAACGACAAAGCACAACAAATTTAAGATTTTGAAATTGTAAACCGATGAAGCCTTTCCTAAGATATAAGCAATTTAAACATGAGAAAACGATAAAACTTAAATAATAACTAGAATTGGCTAAACATTCGATATTTATAGTTTTGTATTTAATTAGGAGAAAAATGATCATTCAAACATTATGTAATTCCACTTTTATAAAAATTTATACATAATTTCTATTTAATTTTTGTTGGAATATTTCCTCAACGATTATGGAATTAAAATATCTTTTTCAAAACTGAACGTAAAGAATATTTACAAACGTTTCTCTGTGATATTTGGAATTTTCGAGGTTGGCAATAAAATAGCAATATTGTTATACATTCAATGCAAAATGTGATAAATGCCGTTAAGCACCCACACATTAAAATTACAATGAGTTGCAATATAAAATTCTTTTTCGTGTCTCTTATTTCCGAATTTTCGAAAGAGTCAATTCCAGAGTTTTTTTCATAAAATGCTGATTGCAATATACCGGATGCATATACTTTTCGAAGAATTTTAAGAAATTTCTTAGCGAAAGGTGTGGACTTCTCAAATATAAATGCTTTCCTCTGACAGTTAAATATAGGCTTAGCTATTTTAAATCTGTTTAGATAACGAAATTTTTTTTTTCTATGGGATTATATGGGATTTGCGGAATAGCAATCAGACTTGCTTCATTGTTATTTAGTTTTTCTTGCGCTGAGCTTTGTGAGTGACTAAATGACATATTGTCTCCTATTTCAACAAAATTAAAAGTTAAATTCATGGCTGTCAGTATGTCACGAGTTAATTGATAATAAGGTGCTATAATATCTATAATTTGTCCAGTAATATTTCTAAAAATAGTCGTACAGAAGTCTCCGTTTATTGCAGCTAATTTAATCCGATATCCATTACCATCGATTAATTTATCAGGAAATATGTTTGAATTCTGCCTAAGTAATTTTTTATACATACTTTTATAAAACGGGTTGTAATATTTTAAAATACACTCACTGTGATGAAATGAATCATGAGAAGACAATTCTATCACAGAAAAATCTAAGAATAGGTGTAGCCATGCGTATTCAAATATTGATTTCAAGTCAACTATCGATGAAAAATTCTCAACAAAAAGAAGAATTAATAATTTTGGTCGCTCTAGGTTTGCTATTTGCTGCACAGTAATATTTTTAATAAAATTAATCAGTTGAATTATTGTAAAATTATTAAAACCATGATGTATTGTTGCAATGAACAGTGAAATTTTAGAGCTAATGTGTCTTGATATTCTATTTTCCACGAGATCCTTTATATCAACGATAACAGCCGGGAAAATTCGTGAAATTTGTGTTAAGGGGGTGTCAAAGTCCTACAGTTGCTCTTTCTGGGTTGATAATAAACATAATTTGACGAGATTTCAATTTTTGAGCAAGATATTGATTTATTGGTTCCACGCATTGACTGGTTGTTGCATACCTTGAACAATTACAAATATATTTATTCGCTCTTTATGTGGCATCTAAAACTTCCACAAAGAACTATTAACGTGACTAATACAAACTATTCACAAGAGTTAATTACAATTTTCTTAGATTTTCCTCCATAATGTTTGCTGCAGTGTTCGGTAGATCTATGGGTTCGTAATCCAACAATTTAGAATTAAAATGCTTAGCCTCCTTTCACAGTAGTTCCTTGCCTCCTTGGCGACTAGCATGAGCAAGCTTAAAATATATTATTTTTAAGTATTAGTGCATAAAAAAAACAATGGTATCTACAGTTAATCTCCACATTTCAATGAACGTCACAATGCTTTTTGTAAGAACAGCATTAATGTTTATCTATAAAATAAAGTTTTTATAAAGAAGTAAATTATCTTTGTTTATTGAGTCAAACATCAGCTAATAAGAAAAGTTGAAAAAAGTATTTTACAATTACATGTCGTCGAAATTAATACATTTTATGATATATAACGTTTTACATATAAGTACACTAAGACTGAGTGGCGCGCTAGTTTTATTAATAAACTTTTTAAAAAAACCTATGTATTTAGAATACCATTAATTAATTAATTGAACAATTTATTTAAATGTGGTTTAAGTATTTATTTGTTTGCATGCTTTACATTTCGATAAATATCCTTGTAATTACCAATACCATGGTGATCGGAAATCGATTCAACTGCTTAGCTTCTTTATTTTAATACATTTTGTCGCTAGTTCCGATCAATATTCATTTTAACCCATTTAGTCCTGAAATGGTATTTTTTTTTTCAACTCCTAGCCATTAATTTTCATCCATTGCCATAAAAAGAAAAATGCAAAAGCCATAGTCGACTACTTTTGAGGTCGCTTAAAAAAATTACCCACACCCCCCGTTTTTTAAATTAAGTGAAAATTGTAAAAACAAAATTTTTGCAAATGAGGGCAGCTTTCAAGGGGAACTCAAGGAGTTCAGAATACCGATTTTGATGAAATTTTACAAAGACATTCTTTGATCGAAAATAGCAGATACGTGTCTCGAATTTTGGTCGAGTTAATGCCTAATTAACTTTGAATAGCCCGAAAATTCGTCAAAAGCACTCTACCTATAGGTACGCGATGGAATAAAACAAGAGTAAATTATGGAATTAATTCTCCCCCTTATTGGTTGAATGTAAGGATTCTATACGAGCGTATTTATTACCACCCCTTTTCTTCATAAGGCTATCCGGCGTCTTGTTGATTTCATATAGCTCGGTTACCTCCTGCTGCAAGTGGCGTAGAGAGCGTATTTACTGGTTGACGTTGGTAAATTATCAACCGCTCAGTCGATGATTTACCAGATGCATCAAGGCTTTTTCACTTGATGCGATAGCAGACTTTTTGTTTACCCGTTTATAACATTTAGGCATCACTTCCGAATCAAATACAATTGGTTTCTTTTTGTCAGAGGAGAGAGCGCTAAATTTAGAACTTTTTTTACAAAGTATACTGCCTATGCACAAACAGAAATTTGCACTGTAGAAGCAAAAGTTTTAGTCTTAATAAGTAAGTAGTAAAGATTATATTGCAGCTGTCCTATCATTATACCTATTATTATAAAAATATTCTAATATTGTATGCTAACTAGATAAGATTATTATTACACCTAAGTAAGTTATCGGTCGAATTGTCAATTATCATGCACTTATTTCGCTTAAACATTATGTTTAAATGTTATCTGTATTACTTACAAAAATACAATTTTTTTTTTGCTAAGAAAACAGAATAATTGGATGATATGAAGAAAATATTGAGACTACGGAATTTCAACGATGAATTCATATATAAGTACATACTTAATCAGTTTGCGTGTGCAAAAATTCGATTAATATTGAACTTTTCCGATCAAACTGAACTTCTACTTTGTGAGTTGTACATAATTCGTACTTTGTATTCTAATTTTTCTACAAATTCGTAAATGGAAAGAAAAGCAATGTATCATAGATCTATTAAAAATACATGTCTTACATATTCTATTGCATATTCTTTATTAAATAAGTATTTATTTGTAAAATGACTGACATTAAAATTAAATAAAAATAATAGCCAAAATTCAATAAAAAATAATGTAATCCGTGCATGCATTCAGATCGATACAATTTTATTAATATTTTTAATGAAATCAAAGTTATGAAACCAAATACATTTTGTAAAGAACAATGTTTATTGTCATAATTTCCTTACAATTCAATTTTATTACTCATCATCAATACAAAATTTCTTATCTTTATATTTTTATACAATTAATTTTAATTTACATATACTATACTATATATATTAAACAATTAAGACAAATCAATTATATCATAAATTATATAAAAACACAACTTATGGTTACATAGTGATGTTTGCTGATACTTATAATTTTTTTGCAACACTTTATTTTGTTGACGTATTAATATAAATTTATCCTTATTAACTATTTACATAGGTAACTATCGAACTTTTTTTAAAAGTCATTGTAAAACATTGAAATTATAGTATATCTCAAAAGATGCACTCAATGTTTAGATTCTTTTAAATTCATAATAAACATATTTTTAATATTAGGGGAGAAGCAGCGATTGTGGCTTACCTATAAGGAAGATTAGAAATTTATAATAGTTAATAAGCATATAATTCTTGGCATATAAATTTAAAAGTTTGCGTAATCATATTGATGTAGTCACATTTTTCAGTGGGACTGTTAAAACAGTGCAACAACATAGTAGTGAATACGAATTAAAAGCAGTTATACAGAACTTATAGTACTTTCAAAATTTTTAAATAATTTATTCCACACGATATCAGTTATTTTTTGTATTCAAAATTTACGAAAATATGCTAAAATTATAAAATGACGTAAGCTTATTCTTTTGTATTTCAGAATATTTTACATATTTTTATTCCGCTTCCCGCAAAATTTTTAAGTTATTTTGGACTTATTCCTTGCAATAGTATGACGTTTGAATAATTTTAATGGGCTACTTTATCAGCCTGTAGACAGTGCAGGACTATTATAATTTACAATATATATATATAATGATTTTTACCGAGTTTTTTCAATAATTTTATATTTTCGAACAAATTATTTACTTACATTTTAATATTCTTTTTAAAAAAACTAAAATATAGTTATCCCTATATTTTTGCAAAATTTCTTGTAAGATTAACATCGAAGATGAATTTGGTGATGATTTTTAGTTTTTAAAAAAAGAATTTTAAAATATAAGTAAATAATTTGTTCGAAAATATAAAATTATTGAAAAAATCGATAAAAATCATTTTGACTTGTACAAAATAAGGTAATACACCTAAACTAGGTATGCACCGGTATAGCTGCTTCTCCCCTAATTCATTCAATTTGCGTTAACAAATTTAGAACTGCAGCATCTTCAAAGCAGAATGCCCAAGGCGGATCGCATAATTTCAATAATTCATAAGAAACATAATTTTATGCATTAACATTTAAATATAATACGCTAGACACATGTTAATTACAACAACAAATAGAAAATTAATACTTTGGATGTAAAACAAAAATTAAATAACACTCCAAAATTAGAAAAAAGAGTGATTAATTGAACTGCAGCTTAAATACTTCAATGTTTTTAACAGTCTTATGAAAATTCTCTTTAAAATTATAATTTGTAAAGCTATGATTAAGATCATTACAAAAATTGATGGAATGCATAAAAATTTGATGGCAATATCTTCACATATCGCACCTATAGCGCAATTCATATTTATACTGTTCATCAAGCCTTGTTTCTGTTAAAAATATCACCACCTTCTTAATATAAAGATAAGTTCATTAAAACTTATTTCGCAAAATATCTGCTGCAATTATATACGCGAAATATTAAAAAAAAAAAAAAAAAAAATAATGAACTATCTCAAAATATTTCAGAATGTATTTCTTGACAGTGGCATAATAGATATTCAAAAAGTCGATGCTATTTTACTGTTTTCCGTTCATCTATTCCTCAATGCAGTCTGATTATACTTTCTTTCTCAACACAGAACAACGGCAATAATGATGAAATATGTAATAACTGCTGTTGCTGCTTGGTTTCCTCCAACCGTCAATGTTGCTCCATTGAAGTACTGAGATCCCGGAAAATCGGTCGAGCCATAATGTGCTCCCGGAACTGCGGGGACATTCGAGTACTTGGCATCGATGTGTTTCGGCACATAGTCATCTTCATCGTTTTCGTCATTTTTCGACAGAGACTTCATATCGTCCTTTGAAAACGATCTAGTAGAGTTACGTTTTCTTGAATCGCTGTTCGAATTCAGGATGTTTGACATCTTATGGGTTTCTTCGAGATTGTTGGTCATTGCCTTCTTGCGGCCGTTGAATCGGAATGGTGCAGGTGTCGTTTTCGTTTTGTGTACTTCTGCGAAACGTTTATTATGCTTTTGAATCTTGTTTAAAATAAATATCTAATTTACTGTTTAGGTGTATTCAAATTGTTTTAATTTGTAATCATAAAAGAGGATAGTTTGTAAACTAGAGGTTTGAAGAAAGAAAATGGTTTATAACAGCTGTATCTGTACTTGTTTATATTTTTAGATACGATACCTCTCAGTCGAATGCCAACATTAGTCTTGCCTAAGGTGTTTTCCGTTAAGCATGTGTACGTACTGAAATCCGATGGTCGAATCCTTCTTATCATTAAAATGATTTTGTTGGTATAGTCATTAATTACTGTTTCTGTTACTATATGCCTCTCATCTGGTATCAATTTGATACCTAAAGAAAACAAAACTTTTTAAAGTTATATTGTTAAATGGGTAACGAAACAATATTGCATTCGTTATAGTTTTATTTATAACAAGTTAATCTACTTTTACATTTTAAAATGAATACATGGCCTAAATAGTATATGTACTACACGTATATTTCATAATTAATCGTTGCAAACGAAATTATTTTTTATTTAATCTAACCAAAACTGAATGGTTTTAACGTGTAGGAATTTATTTTAAGATCTGTGATAAAACTTAAAAGAAAAAATGTCGGTTGGTTAGATAGGTACCATTTTCCATATACCACGTAGTAAGCGCTTTTGGTGAAGATTCCACGTGACATTCCAAAGTTACGTCGCTATTTACTTGTGCTGTCACTATCCGATCCCTGACTTTGATTGTTGGCTTAACTAGCAGAACAATAACAACATTTATTATTTCTAATTAAAGTTGAATTAATGACGTAAACCATAGTTTTGAAAATGAAAATATGGTTGGTAAAGCTAGTGAATGCAAATTTCAAAGAGATACATTCACAATCTAATAAACAAAATATCTTCTAACTTTTTAACAAACCGATGAATTATCATTTTTCAAGGCAATATATACTATTTATTAATTTGTCTATCACTGCAATTTTTTTCAAGAAAATCTCAATGTTAGTTAATTTAATATCGCGATAATAAAATAACTTCCCATAAGAGGCAATGCTAAAATTGAAAGAATAATAATATTTTTTTTCTCGCTTCTGAGGTCATGTAGCCTTTGAAAAATTGAACAGTAACTTTTTTAGGCCTTTATCTAGGAACCTGTGAATTTTCGTTAAAATCTCAATGTTAGATCTGTTATCGGTAGAACCTCCTTAAGCAGAATGATGAAGCAATTAAAAAACAATACAGCAGACTGATGTTCGCAGCTGGATTTTAATAATTATATAAGTTGACATTTTGACAGAACATCTTTCTTATTTTCTCTGCTAAGTTTATTTTGAATAGCGAGAATTCTGTTATAATGACAGATAATTATTCTACATTATTTTAATATCATCCTTTTGATTGCCGCACAAAAGCAGCGTATAAATATATACGCTACATAAATATAATTAATAATAAAATGTATACGGAAAGAAAAGAAGTAGTCAGTCTTGAAGAACTATTGTATTTTTTCTTCAAATTTAATTACAGCACAACAGAAGCATAAAAAAGGAAGAATTAAGTCTGTCGCGAGTTACATAAAAAAGCGAATATAAAAAGCGTGGCTGCATTGAAAGAAGCCGGGGTTATTGGTAATTGCGCAAAAATACTCGCCCCCAGTAGCTGCCCTTCAACTCACAAAGAACAATTACGTAATATCGCTTGCTGACGGTTGGTGGCACGCCGTTCGATGCGATGCATAGGTAAGAGCCCATCTCCTGCCTGAGGATCCCGCTCAGATGCAGATGCTCATTTTTATACGTCTTCACCGCTGCGTACAGATGAGTAGGAGAAGAGATAAAGTTGGAAACGGGATCAATTTTTTGGAGTACATTTTTTAATAACGAAAATGTGATTTATATGTGTAAAAGATCATTTTGATGTTGAGGATGTTATTACAAAAATATGAAATATTGATAATATTGATAAATAATTCGTGTTTACTCTGTTCGTATTAATTTTGATTAAATCTAAATTTCTTGATTTACTTTGTCGGAACGCAAATAAAAAATTTAGTTAAGCAATGGCAGTTTTTCACGAAAGTCTTTACACACGACCTCTTAATAAAATTTTCGGTCATATTATGTGGATCCGATATGACTTTGATTAAATAGAATATATGAGACATGTTTGTGGTAATATAGGTATCACATTTCTATCGGAAAATTATGAAATATTGTGAAGTGTTGTGACAACAATAATATATTGAGTTCGGCAATTAAGATTGAATAAAGTAAGTAGTATTGCTTGTGAAAAGTTCTTCATTAACATTTCTTTTGGTTTCGTGTTATATTTATTCTTATTTTAGGAAGATATTGTTTTATGTCAACACAATTCGTATATGAATTTCTAATGCATCATGAAATTTGTACTTTTTTAAACAAAAAATACATTTTTTAAATTAAATAAAATATTAGTTCAAGTACATTTACGTAAGAAAGATATGAGAAGACATTAAAAATAATATTATTTCGTTTTTAAAAATTTCATGACTTCATGACATCAGCTTTGAATTATACATTCTTGATTTTTATGCTTGTGTGTACTCAGCACAGTATATGTATGAAACCATAAGCATGAGTGGAAAATAAATACTAAGTATATTATGTACATTTAATTTGAGTATATATTTGTTATGCACGTGTCAGTCCAAAAGTGTACGTTGAAGAGTAAACATCTGTACACTCCAGATTGACTGATTTCGACTTTGGCTTAGAGTCTTGTAGAACGAGAACTCAATATTCGACTATGAGATTTTTAATTTTTTTACTTTTTGTTACTGTTAATGTTCTGTTCCTATCTATAGGTATGTACATCTTGATGAATATTAATTTATATTTAATCCATGAGAAAAGTTGAGTAAAGTGATTTGAAAATATCGGATCGTAGTAGATTATATACATATAAAAATATAATAATGGTTGAGAAATTTATAATATATTTACTAATATATTTATTTTTACATGTGTGAGTACTTATCTTGTTAATTTTATTGTTTTTTTTTTCTTTTCGGTAGGTTCTCATGCCGACAATGTCAATGCTACGGCAGTGTACGAAAACACTAAAGTTTGGTCTACTCACGGGTTGTTTCGTGCTTGTATGAAGAAGCAGTGCGTGAGCCGTAAGGAAAATCTCTTTTATCATTTTTGAACTTGCCTTTATCAAAATATTCATGTAATTTTAAAAGGATAGTTTTTCTACTTTTAAATTATGACAAAAATACAAATAATATTACGTTTATAAGCTTTAGTTTAATTTCATATATTTTTCAATTATAGTAACTAAAGACGAGAAAACTCAGTGTATTCTAGACTGTACTAGAAAATATCAACTCATACGTAAGTTTTACTTTTGTACTGAATAAGGAAAAATTTTAGTATTATTTTTTAATAACAAGGAGTATCCAGTATGGTGAAGGTTGTAAAATACAAATCGGAAGTAGAGACGATGAGCTTTCCTTTAACTTAATTTTCGATCGCTCATAACTTTTGAATAATAAATGTTAGTAACTCGCTGTAAAATTCAAAGAAAAGCTTACCTTTCTACTTTCAATTTGTACTTTACCGCAATCACTTCGATGTATATTGGTCTTCCTATATAAAAGTTTTAAGCTTAGCATGATTTTTCATATCTTTTACTTGAGTGAGTCTTAACTGGGGTATTACGGCTTATTGGCACTAACTCTGAGACACGTGTCTCATATTTCTGTTTGAAGAATGTCTCTGTAACGTTATCACTCATTGTACGTATTAATCATATAAATTAAAAAAGAATACTGATATACAGTAGAGTATATTTTATATTTTAAATTTTAATAACTTAACTCTCATAATAAATCGATTAGATAAGAATTTAATTGTGTATGTATAAATGAATAATAAGATAATCTACTTTTCAGCTAAATCCAAACAGCAAGTGTCAAACGAAACTATTCGACAATAAATAGCTCTACATGTATTATTCAATTTAAATACACGCGTATATTTAAACCAACGTGAACATGCAGTGGATTATAAATACATTAATTAATGATTGTACAACGAATCAATAGGACTTTATTTAAATAAACTGTTAATTCACCAATAAATTTTTTCTACTTTATGAAAATGAATAATGCACTTTCTTAATACTATACTGCTTGGAAAAAATTTTCATGACTTCAATATTATTATTTGCTGTTCTTTAATTATCTAATGAATACTACATACTTAAATACATCTATACTAAAACAGTTCTATATTATGGTAAATATAATTTAGAAACTGTGAATGCGTAATGACTTGAGCATTTTCTCATCGTACGGTTTAGTTCGTGACTTTGCTGATACTAAAATTCCCAATGCAGTTATGTTTATGCAGGTATTAGATATAATGCAAAGCCCCACTCTGCAAAGTCTAGCACAATGTGTATGTCAAATCCGAAGCGCATATACACCAAGTTCTGACAAGCTGTTAAAAATTTTTTAACGGAATTATTACAAAGTTTTGCATATACAAATATTTTATTTCTGGACCCGTATAGTTCACCTACGTTACTTCAAAATAACTTTCGGAACTTTTTAGCTACAAATCTGGTATTGTATATTAATTAATTCAAGCTTACTAAATAAACTTAGAAATTGCATAATTCATTGTAATACAGATCTCCGATATCAAGTAGATGATAAATGCGGGGGAAAAAATATCTCCGCACAACAAAGTCGCATCGCTCAACTCTTAGATTCCTTACACAATCCTCATAAACTATCCTCCCCGTTCTGCCAGTCTGCCACCACCCTTTCAACCACTTCTATTTGCATCACTCGTAACCCATAAAAGACGACTCTCTCCACGTAACAACTAATCAATAAAAACGCAGAAATAGCGAACATGAATATCTACGCATGAATACATGTCTGCAGTTCCTAAGGTAATACACATTTTTTACCGTCGGCCCATGCATTATGCCATTCATAAACGGTTAAGCGCGTACACAGTGGCAGGCCAGCAGCACTCCCCCTTAAAAAAATGAGAAAAGAAGGGAAGCTGAGAGGGAGAATTTTCTCAGGAGAGAGAGAGAGAGAGAGAGAGAGAGAGAGAGAGGAAAGAGTGAAAAACGAATATACTCCGTATACTGCCAATCCGTATTATGCTATACACACACTCGCGTGCGTAGATGCGTATATGCGTATATATACTCTGCACCTACTTGACAATGAAGGAGATAGAACGCGAGTCCTCCATCAAAACTCTGCTGCTGCTGTTGCTACTGCTGCAGGCGCGCGATGAATGTATATGTATGTATTATACGGAGAGGGTGGGAGAGAGAGAGAGTCAACATTCATCAATCATGCGAGAGAGAGAGAGAGAGAGAGAGAGAGCTTGGCGAAATTTGTCTAGTCCCGTTACTCTCTGCATCTATATTCTTATATACGCGGACGTATGCGCGAGTGCTGGGCTTCCAGAGCTGTAAACACCAGAGCGCGTGGTGCAGTGTGTATACGCGCGAGCTGTCCCGAGTGGACCTGAGAATATGATACGAAGCGAAAAGTGTACCTATATATACGATACAAAGAGTGGATGCGGTAGATGGCGTTTTTGTGCCTGAAGAAAATTATTCCGGATATATTTTGTAGGGTTTCGCTTGTTTGACGAAAGAAGGATTTGAGCCATTTGAAGTATCTGCGGTGACGGGTTTAATTTAAAGATTTAGTTTTAGGACGTTGTGTTCAATGAAATGAATGATTGATTTGTTTGCTGCGGGTGATGGTGTAGTTAATATTTTATATGTTTATGAAAGTGATGGGGAAAAATGACTTGACTGTCTGTAACGAATAAGATTTTCTCGTAGAAATGAACAATTACCTTATAGGAGTGTGGAATTTGTATAAATGATAATCTTTTCAGAATACCTAAAAACAGCATAAACATTAGTATCGATAATCTTAATAATTGCCACGTTTATAAAATCAAAATCTAAGATGTTAAATCGAATGAATATACTTCAGAAACATACATAATAGTTAAGGTGATTTTAATAGCGTACATAATACCGAATCCAGCCATTTCTACCCAACTTTTTAACGCGCTCTTTGCACACCCATGCGAGCATTGTTATACCAGCGTACGGGAATTTTTTTCGTTTTTCCCGCGTACGCGGGAGAATTCCGTTGGCTGTGTTAAAGGAAACGCGAACATGCGGTACGGTATGCACGCATATGAATTAATCGAGTATATATATGTTTTGCCAGTTTTGTTGGTCCAGACGCTCGGCGACGGCTTGCTAAATGCAGATTTTTCGTTAGATACAACCTCCGAATAATAAAGTTAATTTCTGTTTCGCTTTTTCGTTATAATATCCAGCGACAAGTGGACGCTGTCGCTGAAATATCGCGCGGACATCAACAGACTTTACGTGCTAATTTCGGTTGAAAATAAGACTGTTGGACTTGTCGAATTTTTCCTGGCAGAATTTAAAAGCTTCGCTTGCGTAATTTAGCAAACGAATACAATAAACAAGGAACGTTTTGAAAATTAGCATAGTTTGTTTAATGTGCGGTAGGCGGATTATTTTCTTTTAAACAACATTGCGGAATTATGCGTGTAATATTCATGTAGAGTTTATATATATTTGATAATAAGTGATTCGACTATGCACTATTTCTCGATTTATATTTATTGGCTTTGCAAATGTTTAAATTAATGTATTGCAAAAAGAATTATTATTGATTTAGAATAATGATAATAAATTAACAAATGAATTATTTTTAAAAACTGAATGAGACGTATATTATTTGTTATGAAAAGATAATGGATATAAATTATTAATAACTGACAATAACGCAGTAGTACATGTATTTTATTTTAATTATTCATTTATTAGGCAAGCATACAGTTCTCGAAGTTTAAAAACACAAAAAGCGATGTTGTAATAGATGAAATAAATAATCTCTCACAACATTGAAACATTTATGAATTATCAAAAATAATACAATTGCAAACATAAACAGAAGCTGGGATAGAAAGTCGTAAAAAGTCCGTATTTCAGATAAGCATAAAAATCTTCGTTCGCACCGATTGCGCGAATGGGAAAAAAAACCAGAGTCGAACGCAAGTGGAAGAAAGGATCTTCGGTAGTGACACGTCTACCTCCGTCGCCTGTATCCCCATGAAAGGCGCATAATAATGGGACAGAAAGCGTAAAACGTTCCTCGCACAAACGAGATGGAAAAATCGCTCAACGTGACGTGTCGAAGGGAAGGAAAAAAAACAGACGTAGACAGAATAAAGCGATAGAGAGAAAAAAACAGCTGCTGCGTGATAGTGGCAACTGAGACTTTTTCAACAATGCGAGTTGCGAAAATGTATTCAAAGAAAAGTTTAAATTTCAAAGTGAATTTTACAATAGAAGTTGACGTATGTGTGAGCTGCGTACTATTTTCTTCGTTTCAATTAGACTAAATTTAGAAACTTATCCCTATACTCTATTTTTTAGTATGAAAACTAGTCTAATTTGAATAAAAATAAGGTGACATTGATCCCTACTCCAAAGCAAAAGTATGGTAATAAATATAGACGAATATAGAAAGGCACTGATTTTCAATCAAGCTTTTTAAAATGTTACGTCTGAGTAAGGGTCTTAATTTTTTCAAAGTGTTATTCCACGCTTCAAACAATATATAACTATGTTATCAGTTTTAATTGTTCCCTCTAGGGAATACATTTTTTTCCAACCTTGATACCGGGTGTAAGTGTATAAGCGAATTTTATTTATTTGCAGGATAAATATTCAGATCCTTACGCTTTTAATTGAAACATATCCCTTAGCCACACTCATTTTAATCCCGAAGGAGGGAGTTTGATCTGGCGCACCAGTTTACACACGCATCAAACATATATAGAAACACAGGCACTTACCGATGCCGCGTGGATTCTCGCCACGAAGTACGATGCTGTGTCCATCCTCCCTGCGCCAGGTGACCTCGGGCTTAGGATTGCCGGTGGCCCGACACCGCAGCCTAACGTCCCCGTTCTCCATGCTCGTTAAGCGGTCGATCGCGTCGTCCAGGTCCATTATGTCCGGTGGTATCACGACCTTCATGTGGCCGATCTGCTCTAGCCCCCAACGCACACGCACACACACACACACATAGAAAGTTTATGTACGAGCAAAGTTGCAGTGTGCGTGTGGGTGTGTATGTGTATGTGTATCGTAGCGATTTGGGGAACGAGGCGCGACGTCGCGACGCTTAAGTGCGCCAGCTGTTCGTGTGTACGCGCGGTGGGATTAAGCTCCAGGCGTCATCGTTCTTTTATGAGAGCATTTAAGCCGTTCGCTCGCGTGAGGTCCTCTTACCGATCGAAATTTGGTTTATGACCTTTGCGTGCGGTGGATGGGTTATACTTTACGTCTCCCGAGATGTGACTCTATACGGTTTGAAATTGTATACACACTTTGCCGAGTGTCATTTCTGGGGATACCGTTGGAGATTTTGTTTCCTTGGGGAATTCGAAAGCTTTCTTTACGAGATTAGGAGATTAGAGGATTCGGAATTGGTCAAAGTTTAGCTTTTTAAATTGGTCGATCGATATATAATTTCTTAACTATCTGTTTTAGTTAAGTGCTTATTAAATAATTGAAAAGGTAATGGTAATTAATAATATGAATCTATAATCTGTATATTTATTCATGAACACGTGATCGATGTGACACTAAAAATAATAAAAATTAATAATTGATGCACATAATCTCAATTTTTATCACGGATTACTCACTTATTCGCAAGAACCAGTAAATAATTGACCAAACCAAATAAAAGCTAGTCTCTCGACGTCTAAAGTCGATATCCCCGAAAAACTTTTCTCCGCTTACATAAACAAAATCCATCACGAGAACCCTCCTGCCTTTCAAAAAGTATAAAATCAAGTCAATTCATCCGGTACAAGACGTCATCTCCCCACAGCTTCCCACACGAATGTCTCGCAAGACAACCGATACAGTCTGAGTATAAACGAGAGACACATGACAGCTGTTAGAGACGCGTTCGCGATTAGTATGTATGAGGCGCGATTTGGGCGAGCCACGAAACCGTGGCGTAATCCATGCATACGCATGTATTGTGGCAATTGATAGAAACCCAGTGCTGTTACATATCCCCGCGAGAGATGCATATGTATGTTAATCAGCTGTGATCGATGTATATTATATATGAGTCTGTGTGTATGGGGAGCAGTTGAGGCGTATACCTGGCTTCTCATTGGGTCGGTGTTGACCTGACACATGTAAGCGCCTGAGTCGTTCGCCTGAACGTTGACCACGTGGAGCTTCCACGTGTTATGGCCATTGTGAGTGACTGACAGACGAGGGTTCGGCGCCACCATGTGCGTGTGCATCGCCAGAATCGCTCGGGAGTCGGACTTTATCCAGGCGACCTGCATCGAAACAGTTAATATGGACTTGTTAATTAGCTCGATCAAGATTCCAAGAGTCGCGGTAATTATTTTTGATTGGATTTCGTGACATTATATTTTTGGACAACTGATTCTTTTTGAGCTGATTATTATCGAAGGACTAAATTGTATTTTTTTTTTCTTATACGTATATTTAGATTAATTTGTGGTGTAGGGTTTGTGCTAGACAAGTTAAGAATAGCTTAAGAAATTCCTCAGGTGATGTGTAGGCGTTAAACTGCAAGCTTTGAAAATGGTTGGAATGCAAATCCTAATGAATCAATAAAGGGTCTACAAAAGATAAGATGACCTCTTAAGAGGCTTATGGAGGTTTTGGAATTGTAAGCACACCCGTGGATAAGAAAATAGACGCGGTAAATCGCATTATAGGAGGCTTGACTGAACTATTGATTTTCGTCTTACACGCGGAAATAGTCGATGTATTCATCTACATTTCAAAGTCGCTGGGGAGTTGTGAAAAATTGATTCGATTTAATTTGATTACGATTAGCATTTAAAACATACTCCTCAATTGCTGCAATTATGTTAAAGTTATTGTATTTATATTACAAGCTATACAAAAATAATGCAATTTCGGCAAACAATATGTGTACTATAATTAGAGCATAAAGTTATATAAAATGAATAAGAAAAGCGTGACGAATTATTTAGTTTTTGTTACACATAAGATACTGAATGATCTACAAAATGACCGATGTTATTATTTCATTAAATTTAAATATGCACTAAAATGAGAGCTTCATTTTAGCACATAAAAAATGGGAAAAGCTACGGAGCTTACAGAATAATAATTTGCTTATTGATGGAACCAGAATTTATCTAAACGCGGGTCTTGCGCTTAGCTCGCACATTAAATCCCGCCACGCGCGATATGCAGGATTTCGTTCTCAAATGCGCGTGCGAGGGCGGATTATCTTCTCATCGTATAGAGCCAAATTTCTATGTATTCGAACTCTGATATATATGTATATATGCCAGTTCGTATCATCAAAATTATTAGATTTTATTTTTAAATTTTCATTCTCCATGAATTGAAATTCTGCGAAAATATATATGTACGATTTTATACAGTAAAGTTTTCCGGGTAAAATCAAATGCTTTGCCTTAATTAAACTTTTATTCAAACTTTTATTTAAACTCCAGTTCTATCGAATTTATTATCATTTGGTATTGCAAATATTTCAGATTAATCACAGAAAGTGTAAAGATCCCTATTAGTATTGGCAAAAATCAGCAATAATTCAGTATTCTCATATCGGGTGATAACGAAGTGAGGGACATGGAATACTTGCCTTGTATGATTGAAGATGATTAACGACGCAGGTGAAGGCGACGTCGCGACCTTGGGTAACCGTGATGTTTTCCAGTGGCGCGAGAAATTCGGGTTTGAGATCGAAGCGTGGCGCTGTTTGACCTGAAATGCAATTCAAGATACGATAGTCTTCTTTGCTGCCAGTCATGCGATACTTATTGGATAATTATTAGATGAACGAACCTTTTTAAATCGAATATAAAAGCAATTATGACGACTTTTACAAAAAAGAAAGAACAGGGTACAGTTGTACGAGATAAAGGATTGTTAAATGATTTAGTATTCGTTAAAAGAGTTGTCAGTTTTTACAACTGGACATTTTTCACATTGCAAGTGATGGAACGGAGTGGATTGTTTCTTTTTTTAGTGGTTTTAGTAATAAAAGTTGTGTAACAAAGTTACATGTTATCTGCGGTTCGCTCTAAAAGCATGTTATGTTGATTGACGTAGACAAAAGAATCATATCCGTTAAGAGTTTACCAACAGAGCGATTGAATCGTTTTTGAAAAAAAAAAGAAAATTATGATGCATGCAAAATAATGTAGTTCAAAAATTAGTTGAACTTATGGGTTCGTAAATCTGCGCTGGCACGAATTTTCATATCATTTATAAAAGTTGGAAAAAAATATTCCCCGATTCCCAAAGCAAATTCTATTTCGCTGATTCAGGCCAATCAAATCTGCTGTAGCACTTTCCTTTCTCAAAGAGTTTATTTTTTTCTATATATTATAATCGACTCTAAAATCAGGACAAGTTTAAAAAAAAAAAAACATAACTCGAAACTTTTCATCAATAAATAGCTTCATCTTTGAGAAAGCAATAATGCCGTTGAAGCCATCAAAATAATATGGAAGAAAATATATAAGTTTTATATATTCTCGCACTTTCGTAGGGACGAAACAATGGAATGAAAAAAAGGTAACTGCAGTGACCCGACCACTCCGTATATAGTGTGTTACTACGCCCAGTGCAACAATTAGAGTTCGTCGTGTGTCCGATGTACGTAGGAGATTGTACTCATATGTGTCTTCCATGTATACGTATACACGAATACACAGCCTGTTTCGCTTCTCTACGTAGGACATTTATTAAAGGTTCTATACGGATTTGCTATACCCTTTCGTTTTGTGCTCTCTCTCTCTCTCTCTCTCTCTCTCTCTCTCTCTCTCTGTCTCTCTCGTTCGTTTGCAGCTGCTTCAACTTCTCTCACTCGCTCGTCCGCACAGGACAAAATATTCAAACTCGAGACGATGCTTGAAGCGCTAGATTTTTATTGTATTTTTATAGGAGTGGCGGTAGAAGGCGAATTGCATTTTCGGCTGCGATGGCGCGCGAGCAAGAGAAGTTATTAAATTACAAGTTTTTATTTCGGTGCTAACTTCGCGATCCTTCATTGCTGTGGTTATACAAGCTTTTCTTTCGTTTTCTGTTGGAGGTACGTTCTAGTAGCTGGAAAATAAATACTGCGCTCGATTGTGTTTCAGTAAATTCAACGGAATATTTTTTTTGACGATAGTAGAATAATCGTTTAAATAACTGATATTCTGAAAATGGTCGAATCGAAGAGATAAATAACGTGTCTTGAATCGCGTTAAGTATAAAGTCACCCCAAATAAAGAGAGCAAGAGTTTTTCCAAAAGTGTTGGGGAAAGCGCAACTATATACACGCGAATACACGTCAGAATTTTTTTCACCTCGTGACTGGCCTCCATCAAATATTTACGGTATCTGCTCGCAAATAAATCCCCCAGCGCTTTTTATACTTGAGAATACATACACAGACACATATGTATATGTATATAAGTGGTGATCTTGTAAATAAACATTGAAACTCCTAACGAGGCAATAAACCTATTGATTAAGGACATACAGGGATGTATTCAGAAATCTAAAGATAAAAAAAAAACAAATCGAAATAAAAAAAATAATAATATACCTAGAAAAGAATGGATAACAAAATCGATAATTATATCATGTAAAAAAAGAAGCTTTGTTCAAAGAATTGAAAAAAATCCAAAAAATGATAAACTAAAAATAGAATATAAGAACTATGTTAAGATACTAGATAAGGTTATTAAGGAAGCAAAGACCAAATACAACAGTAAACTTATTAAAATTAACAGTAATAATACTAGGAATTTATGGTCTATAATCAATTAAAAGTTAGATAACAGCAAAGGTAAAGACAGTAGTATTAGTGAAATTAGAACTCTGGATAATAAAATACTAAAAGATCAAAAGGAGATTGCAAAGGCTCTGAATGAACACTATTGAAAAATAGGAAGCGAGTTGAGTAGTAAAATAATAAAACCAAAAAATCAAGCGTTAAAAATTCCAAAAACAAACCCAAATAAAATCTTTTTAAAACCTACAAATAGAAACGAAATAATAAAAATAATTAACAATATAAAAAATAAAAATGGAGGAATTGATAAGATTAGTGCTAAAACACTCAAAGTTATAGCAAACTGCATTACTGAAATTCTAGCAAAAATTTTCAATAACTGCATAGAAAAATCTATTTGGCCTAACGCACTAAAACTAGCAGAAGTAGTGCCTATATATAAATCTGATAATAAAAAAGATATAGCAAATTATAGACCAATATCGCTAATATCTAACATCAGTAAAAATTCTGTATTTTCTTCTCTAGCTTCTATATTATTTTAGTTTTCGAAAATTTCTGGGCTGAGCGCGTTCTATTTATGATCATTCTATCATCTCTAAAAGATTCAAGTGAATTGGTTAATCCCCTTAAGAGGATGCCTGAGTCGCCTGTTTTACCGGCATTAAGTTTTTCAAACTTTTCTCTTTAACAAATTAACCAATTCACTTGAATATTTTAGAGATGATAGAATGATCATAAATCATTGTAGAGAAGAAAATACCAAATTTTTATTGATTTCAATTCAATCCAAGAGATGTCATGATTCTGACTTTGCAATTATATTTCAAATTAAAAATATTATTAGGTGCACAACTTTGCTTCCGCCAATTTTTCGAAAATTTGAGGCTTTATTCTGAAAAAGTATATATTTACGCAATTTATTGGTAATTTCAGGGCTGAGCGCGCTTAAATTATGATCATTCTATCATCTCCTAAAATTTCAAGTCAATTGGTTAATTTGTTAAAGAGAAAAGTTTCAAAAACCTTGTGGGTATTTCGATGTAGTAAGGGCGGGAAATTTAAATTTTTAGTGACTCCGACGTCCCCTTAACACTGAACCAACGCCGCACTGGCCTCGACTCAGCTACAGATCTTACCGACTACTTCATGCCGGTATCACAGGGATCTACCATTCGCTGACTAGCTTTCTCAAATCCGCGGCCGTTATAAATAAATAATAAGCTTTCATCTTCACATTAAGAAGTTATTAAAACTTTTAATTTAGAAGATTTAAGCAATCTGAAACTTCGCTAAATTTTGGATCTTAAATTTTAGCGTATAGTTAAGTTGTAAATGTGTAAAAAATTAACATGATTTTCGATTGCACATAATTTTTGAATGAAAAGTGCTACTGGCTCGTTCTGAAATGCGAATTAAAGCTTATTATCTATACTTTAAAATCATTTTTGCAAAATTTTCTTTTTGAAGTTTATATAAGTTGATGCGCGCTTTTTTAAGCTATAGGAATGTTTATGGAATTGTTGACGTTTTCCGAGTGTTCCTTCTTTTGGTATAGTGTTATTATTGGTGCATTGCTTATAATGAGCATCAAAGTCGATTACTTTTATTTATTTGATGATAACAAAATTCAGAAATGTTATATAAGTATATTTAATACTTTATATTTTGGAGTTGATATTTTAATGGTTAGCCATTACGAATGCAAAATATAATAATAGTTAGAAATGTAGTATCCAATACAAAATAATTCTGTAAAAGCAATAATTTGAAATTTCAAAAAAGCACGTCATGGTCTGATCCAATTCCTATTACTTCAACTCATTTCATCTTAACATACAGTGAAGAAGCGTCTTAAATTATCTTAAGTTCAAAACAAACGATCCATCATACTGTTCCAGAGGCAATTTCTCGAATTGTCAGAAGATATAACGCGGAGAATAAAGGAATTGCATAGTAAAAGGTTATTCTTATCAAACCTCATAAAATATACATTGGAAATACGTGTCATGCATTCTCGTATTTATATAATTAAGTATATAAAAATTGTTTCCACGTAATGATAATATATAGACGAGTAGTACAATATATCTACTTTAACGAATTTATTCGAAACCATACTGAAAACTAAAGTAGCTTAGATAAGTGCTCAACCCTTCCATTTTGCGTTGCAAATATAAAATCAAGCCATAGAAGCAGAGATATGACAAAACTTTTATCTCGCATCTAAAAATGCAAAGTCGTAAAAAAGCGTATTTGCCTTTTAAAATAACAAAAAAAAAACAGAGAAAAAGGAACAGCGAGTACATTCATTGAAACGATAAGCGCTCGCTTATAAACCAAAGACAGATAATAAAAAAAGCTTGTTCCCATTGGTTTTTATGAGCTTACCAATCGTCGAGTAGAGGAGTGCTGATAGGAGGAAGCAGAGAGCCAAGTCTCGCGAGGCCATTCCATTGAACAAGCCATGCGCCATACGTGCTGCAACAGTGCACAAACAATACACATCTTTAATTACTTAGATTTGTGGGAGATCGATATACTTCGTTCTGATGCTTCAGTACTAATACTTGATTATTGTACATCTTTTTCTTATGCTTATCAGTGTTTTGCAGTGATAGGTTCGTTTAAATATCAATCAATACTTTATAGCTAAATATTTATCTTGTATTCCAAATTTTGAAATTAACTAATACTTCAGAGTGTGAATTAACATGCTGTTTTAAAGAAAACTAATCGAGGGTATCACATTTATCTTGATTATCTTAATTCCCTTATTGAAGATCTGATAAACATTAGAAATTGAATTAGACCTGGGAATTTGTGCGTTAGGTCGGTTGAGCGATGTAAAATATGAACGAGAAGGTGCTTTTAGCGCAATGCTATTTTATGCATTGTCAAAATAATGCGGCTGCGCGGCTCAGCGGCACTGCACACAACGAATACTTACGTAACAAGATTTATGCAACTAGTTAAGCGATAATAGCGAAATATAACACGCACATGTTACGTGATCCAGCTAGCGCCTCCTAAAATTAATGGGAAGTTCGTAAATTGATAGTAAATTGAAGTATACGAAAAATTATTATGAAGCTTAATCTCTTCTAATTAACTGTCAAGCTAGATTCGCAGTTTACCTTATCTACTATTTTGATTTAAGTATATCTCTATCGAGATGAAAAAACGAATTACAGATTATTAAATAAAGTCGTTATAACCCTTTCAGACCTGAATTTTTTCTGTTTTCTCGGCTCGTCATAATAACTTATAATCCCATTACGATATGTGGAATTCGCCAATTTGATCTGATGTGTATGTTTAAATTGTAAAACATTGAGTTAATGTCCCGTAATTCGACAAAAGCCAAAATGATTCTTGTCCATTCCAATGTACATTAAGTCTGAAAGAATTAAGATCGGGTTGGTTTGATTGTACAGTCCGTGGACATTACGTCTCTGTCCGAACAAATTTGAAAATTATCGAAATATAGAAACCCGCGGAAGTACAACTTTCATATGGCACAACCCTATCTTATGTATTACCCATTGTTTATTGTTGAATCAGCTTTGGGCCCATGCTTTAACCATAAACAATGCCAAATACATAAGATGGAGATGCGTCCTATGAACGTGGTACTTCCGCTTGCTGCTACATTGCCAAATTTTTTTAATTTATTCAAACAGTCTGCATATAAACTCGACAGAAACGAAAGCGAAATTTTCTCGTGCTAATTTTTTTCTCCCGCCCGATTTGATCCTAGCAGCGATAAAGCAAGATAAAACTACCAGTGCAGTCATAAAAAAAATCCTCCACGTGGTTAGACTAGGTATGATTGGCTGTGCGCAACCGACGCATGTTTCCGATGTCTCTTTCCTCGTATATACGGCGAGGAGGAAGTGCGAGCACGCGGTATATTTTCAATAAATTGAAAATTTCACTTGTGTCGCCACGGTGGACACGAAAAACTCCCGTGGATTTGTGTTTTATGACTTTTTGGGGACACTGGCGATCCTGTAGGAGAGCTTATATCCGCTCCTCGCGTCGTGCGCATGTGTGTATATATTGGCCGTGGTTGGAATCGAGAATCATATTACTAGACTTTTTGCCACGTTTTATCACGTCCCGGAATTCTGCTCACTGTGTACATGTATGAGTAGGTTTACAGTACGAGCCGCATACGAGAAGATATATATATATATATAAGAGGGAACGAATAGAAGTATCGATCGATGTGTGAGTGAAGTTTTAATATGACGTTCTTTTTCGTTACTTTGGCGCTTCGCGATCGCGCTGTTCTCTTGCTCATGCTTTCATAAAAATTTTTATTTTGGAGCAGCGTACTTTTATTCTTTGTTCGATGGTTCTTGTCTTGATCTTGGTATTGATTTTGGTACATGGATTTTTTATTCTTTAGACGATTTTTCATTAGCAATTTTAACATCGTAATTTGAGATTATTTTGAATTACAAAAGTGGAATTACAATTGGAGATTACAATTTTTGAGTAGAATGCTACCTGTCATAGGTAAATACAATTTTTGTTTGTTCCAATTTTTTATAAATTTGGTTCTTTCTTTGTCGTATTTTGAACACTGCCATAATATGCGATTTGAATCTTGGTTTTCATGACCGAATTCGCAACCAGGATTCTCTTTAATACAAGCTCCCGCAAGAGGTGAAGCAAGATTATAGTGCCTCGATCTACATCTGCTGACTGTTTCAACTATTTCACGTGGTAATTTTTTATGTAAAAATATTATTAGATGATTAGACTTTAGATGATTTTAAATGTTTATTAAAGTAGGGTAATTATAATATATCCGTAATCCAAATATCATTGCAATAAGAAGAAAATTCGATCAAACACTTTCAAATCCATCAAAGTATTAAGTAACGTTTGTTCATTTAAATGTTGAAACTAAATATCTACACAGTTTCATTTGTAATGTATGATTTTAGATTTTACCCCAAAATCCAAAATATGAATAACATTCTTCTTCATACTCTCGCAAAATTTTTAATTTATCCCATCACAGTTAAACGAAAATTTCCGCGATAAAGTGATGATTCAGATCGGTAAAACAACTCCTTAATTTGCTGGTTAACCTTATCCTCTCCGAATAATGCATCCAATAAACAGCATCCAATAAAGAAGGAATTCCAACCGTGTAAACCAGATTAAGCAAAGAGCGAATAAAACTAAAGAGAAACGCGGCGGATGCCGGATATCGTCTTCCAAGTTCGAAGGTTCTCCCTCACGCCTCGTACAGTTGCGGTGTACGAGCGAGAAAGTCAAGTTAGCTGGGGCGTGCAACAACCCGAAAACTGACTGCGCTTCGCGCGAGAAGGAAGAAGAAGTACTTAAGTAAAAGTACATAAGTAAGTGAGAATGAAGTTTAGGAAAGAGGAGTGACGAGGCTGAAAGTGGCACGGAGGAAGAGAGAGAGAGAGAGAGAGAGAGTAGAGATCGAGATTTCGAGGAATGCTGCATAGTTGACGAAAGCGAGAGAATTGTAAAACAGCGTTGAGGATGCAGTTTTTGAACGAGTCCTCGTAGGAATTATTATTTACATTTTTTGACTAAGCTCATTGAATTACTGATACATTTACTAATTGACAGCATTTAAATTATTATATATTCAATACATCAACTACAATAGGGAGAAAAGTTTCGCATTGTATAAAATAAAAAGTTTCAAAATGTAATGATTGCAAAATAGATATTAGTCAAGTAAATGATAATAGTCAGTGCAATTTATTTGCAATAAAAAGTGATGATCAACAACTGGGTCCTGATCAATTACCCCATCCGTGACGGTATATCGATATTCTTCCTCTTTTCAGAAAAACAATTATTTTTGAGACGAGATATTATACGAATAATCATGAGACTTAAAAGGCTGAAAATATGTTCAGAATAATAAACCTTTTTCATTTGACACTTGGTTTGCGAATATTTAATATGACAGAAAAAGAAGGATTAATCCTAGTAGAAATAAAAATCATTTGTTTATCAAGAAAATTCTGAGGGAGATGTAATATTGACTATTAGACCTTGGACCATATTGTACGGAATTGTTCTTTCAATAGTTCCAATAGATTGCCTTCGATTTCTGATTCGAAGTCGGAGTTGTCGTTGACATATGTGTGGTTGCTAATAAAAAAAATCTTAATGTATAGATTTAGAATAGTGTCATTTCTAGTGAATAACAGTATCGAGCTGTACAGTCTAGTTTTAATGAAGATATTAATTGATACATAAAAAAATCGAAAAATTTGTTTTTGCTTATTTCGATAGCAAATTTCTCGTAAAATCAACTCCTGAAATTAATTTGTCAAATTTCGACTCCATTCGAAAGTTATAGATAATAAGTTAAAGTTAAAGTTAATAAGAAACAATAATTTTACTAGATTTTAAGATAACAACCAATTCGATGGAATTGATTTTCTAACTTTAATTTTAACTGGCTTTTCTAATTTTTATTATTTATGAAATAAAATTTTATAAAAATTCTAAATAAGTTTATTTTAAATTTTAATTTGTATGAAAGAACATAAATGAAGTATTTTGCACATCCGTTACATGAACACTAATAAACAGCATCAACTGCACCATTATTTGATAAGTTTGGTGATGTTTTTTGCCAACAAAAAATAAATATTTGTGGAATATAGTTTTCAACGACATTTGCGCCACACAATAAAGTAATATTTTTCCCTCGTTCTCTACTTGTAATTCCAGCAAAATTTTTTGCACCTTTTTCTGTGTTGACTCTTTCTGATTACTGTACACATGATATCCCTGTCCTGTCCATATTCCATACCTTAATAGCAGTAAAGTTATATTTATTGTAGAACCTTTCAAGATTATCGAAGAGTTCACTAATATCTTTTTCATTGAATGCAACCACTCGATTAAAACTTGTAGCTTCAGGCTCGCATATTGAAATATTAGAGTTTCGTGTAAGAAAACTCTTTAACCAGGCATAGTTAGCAGCTTCCTTTTCATGATTAAAGTTGAGATGAATATTGTTAATTTCAGCATATTGATAAGCTGCAGTACGCACTTGGTGCAGTGTAGTGAGATCATAACACAATTTATCCATGACTTTCAGATTATTGGATAAAAATTTTTCTTCATAGTATCATTAAATACTGACTTTTTTCCTGCTTTTGGTAGAGCATGGTCTTGTACATTACAATTTTCTATATTGCTTTTCCTTTTGTAACTTCTAAGCATATGAAAAGAAAAAGAAGACTTTAACATATGCAGCTGCAGTGTATGTAAATAGATTCGAAAATAAGTACTTGTATTTATAGAAGTTCTTAAACGTGCAGCTTGAGAGGCTGACCACGACTCGCGAAGTAAAACAGACAGGACGTAACCTTACTTTTCAAGTTGAGTTACCCAATGATTACCATTACCCAGCTCTACTCTACTTGGTTCCAGTGTTATGAAATTCTATCCACGATTCACAGAGATTTTTGTAGTCGGAAATTTCGGAGATGAAAATCGTTATGAGTTACGAATGAAATTTACGACGACAAAAGTTTCTGTGAATTGTGGACGCAATTTTATAAAATTGGAATCATTTAATATTTACATCATTAACTAGGTAGTAACAGAAATTTTTTTTCCAAAAATTAGCCTATATCTTTATATTCCGCTAAATACAAAAACCGGTAAAGTAGTAACCTTTTTGCCCCTAGCATATCTTCTAAATTAGAAAAACTAAATTTGTATTATAAATTTAGAATAAATCCTGGTAGAAAATTAACGAGTTCGGCCGATCGTTTAGCGAGCTATTAGCTAATTTCTACTAGCCATCATCCCCATAGAATTTTTAAATATTGGGTTAAGAGTTTTATTTTTGCCCTTTATCGTATTAAGCTAATCTTGAGGATAAGAAAACTTTACCGTTGTATATCTCGACTTCCGTTAGGGTTAGGGGGCTGATTTTTTTTAAATTTATGTTTTATATTCTTTAAAAGATGACGTAGGCTTTAAAGGTTCTCCATAGGGAGCCGATTTTATACATCCATGGCCATCGTTCAAAGATTTATTCATTAAAATTTCTTGCATAATTCTTGGGTTATTCTTAAAAAAGTATTAAAAGTTATGTTATTATTACTTAATGTTACATAATATATTGGAACAAATAATTAAGTTTGAGGAAGCCGATTAAGTTCACAATGAAGTGGCAGCTACTTTTAGCATAAATTCTTAGAACATAATCTCAATTACATAATTAATTGTAGCTAATTTTAACCAGGAAGAATTACGAGAGAATATTTTACATAATGTCAACTCTGAATTGATTTCATCGTTTTCGCGAGGTGCAACCATCCAATTATTAAACTCTGAAACATCTATTATTGTCAACACATTTAATATTAATATGCCCGAAAATGGTGGGGATCGAATAAAATGGCTACAATGATATTGCAGTTGCGGTTAATTAAAATCCCCAGCGGGCTTAGCGGTAAAAGGGGAAAAAGTCCCTGGTGCCCGAAGAACGAGAAGCAGAAGAAGGAAGGAAAAGTGAGCAAAAAAATTGGGCGGTGAGCTCAAGCGCTCGTCTCGCGGGAGAGATAAGATATTCTTTGGATTTCTTGATGCGCTGAACGAAAGAAGCGAACAAAAGCCGCAACGCGCGTTTGCAGCACCTACGACTGCATCCTGTTGAAGGATCTCTCCCACAGTCGCTGACGCTTTCTCGCCCTGTACGTGTTTCGCTTTGCGTGTCCCTTTGTGCCGTCCTTCTTCATCTCGTGCTGGCGCTTGGCTTACAAATTTTTCAATGCCCCGCTTTTTCGGCTCTTCCCCTGATTTTTCATACATTTTTTACGACAATGGTCACGCTATACTGGGTCAACTATCAAGCCCACTTAAATATATATTTCTTGCGAGTGGAACAATGGGTTTAGTCGAAATTTTCGAATTTTGTAGGTTTTTCTGGGCTAATAATGTGTATAGAGAAGTATAGATTTCGTATTGATTATGATTTTAATGAAAAAAGTGAGTTTGAGAAATTTAGAATAATATGGATTACAAAGGCTTGAAATTGATAGATATACTTAAAAAGGTTTACATAGTAACTAAGTTTTGCTCAATAATTCTTGAGAATCGCTTTAATGATCATGCGCAGGAATTAGATAGGAAACCCATGTAGTTTTTATGAGCAGGTGGATTAAGTGGATTAGAATTGTATACTTATTTCTATCATGCACAAAGGTATATATTTGAGCGAAAGCTTCACTAAAGTGTCGGCAGATTATAGAATAATTTTTTAATTCGATTATAAAGTAACTTTTTAATTCGATATTGGTCCATTACTAAGTCATATTGATTTATTCTCGTTTGGTTAGTATTATGCTACCAGCAATTCTGACACTGGCTAATTAGTGCATCTTTGTACCGAATAATTAACAGACTTGCAGTAAGCTCTTGTGTAAACGCAACAATGTATCTTGGGAATAATTTTGTATCAATAAAATTGTACCTTTTTTGCAAACTGCTTTGAGCTAAATATCGGATAAGCTTGAAACTTTTTTTTTTCATCCTGTGAAATATCAAATAAATCAAATAGTCATTTCGATACTAGTGCGACAAAATGATTGTACTCTCGTGTGAACGTTTCCGCACGAGCGAAGCGAGTGACAAAAGGTCACAGGAGGATGAAATCTATTTCTCGCTCATGTATCGAGCCGTATTCATGTTAGTATGACACAACATGTTAGAAGCTCAATTTAACGTATGCGTTGTTTTTTCCACGTGTCGTAAATCAAGCTTTTCACATGGTTTGTCATAAAATTTTTTTTAGTAATATTGGATAAATTAATAGGCAATTTTATCAGAATTTTTTTTTATTAATTGCATTATCTTATAATAATTTTTAAAAACCGATGTAACATGATTAAATATGATATTATCTAATTAAACTTACATATAAGTTTTGGTAATGCAATTCAACAACAAGTCGGACTACAATGGTATTCGAGTCGAATTCAATTTTATGCTTCATGCGAATTGCCTCAGTCACTTTAATTTTAGCGCAATAAGAATAAGGAACAAGTTCATAAATAAAATATGAGTTGTCCGTTACGAGACAATTCCTCCTTCCTAAACTTCAAACTTGATTCCAAAATCATGTGAAATTACTCAAATTAGAGCTCTCGCTTGAGTCCTACGAAGAGTCGCGGGGTACACATCCTCTATTCGGCATTCATCTTTCATCAGGCGTAATCCCGCGAACGTTCCCTTCAAGTGTCTCGCTCTCTCCTTTTCTTGCTTCCTGCGAAATCTTTCTTTGCATTCTCATTGTTATATACGCTTTTTACCGAGTACTCTACGTCACTTTCTTCTTGTTTCACTTTTGTTTCACGGTCCGACGGCTTTTTCTCTCACTGCGAAAAATCCTGTGTCAGGCGCAAAATTCTCGCGAAATTCTTGCGAAAATAGAAAGATGATTCTCTGGGCTCCTAAATTTTCCCTCGCGTGCCTGTATTTGTAAATGCGTGTTAAATTCTGATTAACCCTTTACCGCGAGAAAAAAATCACATCCATCAGACATGTGACTTTTCATTGGATTGTCGTGACTGATGATTGTATTCTTTGGTCACTCTAATTTGTGTGTAGGTGTCTCTGTACTAAAGAGAAAGATAAAACATTTGCAACACATTTATATAGTCCTTTAAAGGTCAGGTTATTATTGGCTAATTTATTTGAAAATTGTTATTAAATTTTTTTTTAAATATTAAAAGTATTATTAACGTGATTTCCGAAATTAAACGAGTTTCCGAGCTTGGATTCAAATGAAATCTCTAGATGAAACGAACATAACTTGCATCATTCTTTAGAGTTTAAACAATATTAAATTTAAAAAAAAACTAGTCTCCCTTGCGTAACGGGAAAGTTGAAAAAGTATTTGAAATAAGGTCTTTCTACAATCGTGTACTTACATATATAGTATAAATAACGATCATTTTGGTCTTTTTTCAAACAATTCCTGCCAAGTAAGAGGATTAATTTTTTAAGGTGGTAGAAAGTATCTTCAGTATCAAATATTTCCAAAAAGTCGAAAGATAGTGAAACAGTGCATAGATATATATATTACAGTATGTTTTTAAGTTTTTGAACTGTTGCATCTTTAAAAAAAAGTATCGCTTAAAAAAAATTTCGATGCTCAATATCTACCAATTTCATGCCGCTTGTGCAGGGTTAAAGCTTTTAACCATGTATAAAGGATACCTTATAAAATATATACATATCAATTTTCAAAGATTTTCTAAGTAATCAATAAATTTCATAATAAAGGTGCTAAACTATCTTAAATTAAATGGCCGATGTTTCGGACGTTTATTAAGAATACGTCCCTCTTCAGAACCTAAAAAATAGACTGAAACAGCTTGGATAGGTATAAAAAATATCGAGACATGTTGCTCAAGTCAAATAATGCTTTTAGGACCTGAAGAAGGACTTATTCTTCGTAAATGTCCGGAACGTCGGCCATTTAATTTAAAAGTGTGTTTAAATTATTCAATTGGATCGCTCTACTTCCTTTAAATATGTATAATCGTTTATGAACGTTTTCATCATCGTGTTTTTAAATTAAATTTCTTTTTATAACCTAAATGATAGTGAACTTTCGTACATCTTACTTAAAATTTTAATGGCTGCAAGTACTGGGGTCCTTCTTTTGAACTTGAGTAACTTATTTTCAATCTTTTTTTATTATACTTTTACGATAAATGAAGATCATATAAAATTTAAAGTATACGTTTGAGAGCTTTTAACTATATATAATTAATTGAGACCTTCTTTATTAACATGCATAATTTTAATATTAATTATAAAAATGTAAGTTCTAAAAGTGATTGGTTTCTTTTACATTAAAGCTCTGCAATACGCGTTAAGTTTTATATCAAAATTACAAATCTAAACAAAATGAAAGACTGTACCATCCGATTCCCAATTGAAATAAAATTTCTAATCCATCCTAAATGGAAAACGAGCAGCACTCAAACGCTAAAATAAAATATGATTAAAGTCTCAGAAAATTCCGTACATATTTTATTGTCCGGTCCGACGTAAAATTCTGAAGAAACCACACGATAAAAAAGGAGTGATAAAGAAAAATTGTCGAAATGTTTGACCATAAAAATCTTGTAGAGCACACGAGGAGAAGGCATGACGATAAAAGCGCAGAAGAGCACGAAGGAATTTAAAAGACGATGGAGGGGTCGAAAAAGCACTGTACACCGGGGGAAAGGAGCTTAGGCTCTGGCGGTAAGTCGGCGTCATCTAAGTCAACGAGCTGTTGGACCACAGCGAGCGAACCGCGACAAATTTCTGGGCGTAGGCCCGTCGCGTATTTGCGAAAGAGATGATGGCGGATGGAGGAGACGAATTTAGAGCTCAGCTAAAAGATTGATTCTTCCGACTTTTCTTGTTATAAACTGATAAATATATTTTTATCGGTCTGATAGTTTCTTAATAATTTTTATTTTCTTGTTATAGTTATAGTTTTCGACACTTTATTGGTTCATAATTATTTTCAAATTAATTATAAACTACGTTTTTTAAAAATTTTATATTTAATTAACAATTGTAATCGATCTTATTTGTAAGTAAAGTTATTTTAATGATATATATTTAGACTTTACATTAAAAGCAGTGAACTTTATCGAAACTGAAGAAAATATCAAATTTTATATCTTAACATAAGTATATCATCAATTACATTGCAATATACCAATACAGTCATATTATTTTATGAAATGTGTGGTAAAGTGAGTTCGTAAAATTTTAAAGTTAGAATTAAAATTGAAAGCCGAATAGCTTTCCGGTGCAGTAAAAATAGTTGTAGAGATAAATTTATTTTCAATTTACGTAGTTATTTTAAAAATAAAGTTCATTAATTATTAAAAACGTTTCTTATAAATAAATTTGTGCAATGTTTGGTTTATAAGGATATATTATCATTGTTACAATAAAGTGCTTATTCTGATTATTTTTTATTATATCGAATTATTTACATGCTTAAAGCGGAAGAATTAACATAAATATAGAAAAAGATTTAGCGCTAAATACATTGCAAATAATTCTTCAATTTTTGATGATGCGCAGGTGCGAGCTTTATCCAAATACTGGAATAAATACACATCCATTTATAATTTGGAAAGGGGTCCATTTTAATAATTAAATTATCCTATAATACTTTAATACTTTAATAATAAGCTTAATTTGAGGCTGCATTTGCATTATATGCATTCTTAAGCGTATGAAAAACTACAATAGAGTCGAGTTTTCCATCTAGGCACATGCATCACGCTTAAATTATGAAAGGTTTATTCTATCAAAAAGTTTGCCTCCAAGATGAAACAATGGAGCGAACTTGAAGAGTATAATTTAACATCACTTCCTCATAACTCGTCCAAATCCTCTACTCAACATATTACCTCCTTTATTTTTTCTTCAGCTTCAGCGATCGTAAGAGTATTAAACATACAACTATCTGTTATACTCGCACTATTTTTATGAAGTAAACTGAAATGCTCATCAAACCATGACTAGTTTTTAGAATCGCCAGAAATGTCTTAAAGCTGAACTCGAGTATAACTTTTACGATTAATTTCACGGGGTGTAAAACAAATCACCTGATGCTCTCGAGTGAGTAAATCTTGCACATCGTAAAGAAAACGTCGAGGGAAAGAGAAAAAAAAGAGAACCACCACCACTGCGTGGAATCTCTGCACGCATCCAGTGTTCACTCAACTATTAAAATGTCCCCCGCGAACTCAGCAATTAAAGACACCTCATTATTTGTGTCAATCAGTTACGAGAGAAAAAAAGAAGTGGAATAGATACAAAGCGAGAGGAAGACGTTTACAAGTGGCGCATAGGAGCTGGTAAACTCGCACGAAAGGGCTGCTATAATAGAAAGAACGAGGACAAAATAGGGGCCACTCGTGCACAGACGGATAAGCGCGCGAAGGGGAAGATTTGCCACCGAGTGTGCCAAGTGGCGCATTGTACGCTCGCGTTAGATATACGTATATATATGTATATATATGTGTGTGTACGCGCGCATTATAATGCGAAATCCTCTGCATCTCTCGTGTATAGCCTCTTCTAAGGCTAATACGTACTGATGGATTTGCCGCGCGCCGAGTCTCAACGAGGCCTTTAGCTTGGAATTATGGGGCCTAGAGCTGATAGCTGGATGTGTGTGTGTGTGTGTGTGTGTGTGTATGACGAACGATTATATCCAGCTGCGCACTGTGCGAGTGACGTTTGATGATAGTAAGTCGCCGAAAAAGTTGGGTAATATAACTGCATTTATTGTTTGATGGGAATGCTTTGTGTTTGTTATGCTTATTATTACGTATCGTTTTTGTTTCCTTTCGATATTGTTGTAGCGTCTTTATTGCTTGGGGTAGCGAAGGATTTTAGAAGTAAAAATGATTATTGTTTGAAATGCTTTGTTTAACGGGTAGGAGAATTCAAATATAGTTTGTATTCGAATTATTAAAGCAAAAGTATTTTTTATTTATATATATTACACTTACTTATTCTTAATTGGGAAGATAATGGAATTATATTTAGTAGGCCGGCATGCATAACTTATTTAAGGAATCGAAGCTGATTAATAAATACTTTGGATTTTGCAAATTAAACTCAATAAGTATTTCATAACTCCATCAATTTTTGAGATATTGCAAGAATTCAAAGTTTACAAAAAAGACATGCAGTCTTCTATTTGGGAATGATTTAAAGAATGTGCAGTTACTAAAATGTTGTGCTTCCCTAAATTATTTAAACTCAATAAAAACTGCTGCCACTTCATTGGTATTTAGCTTCCTCTAACTTTAGGGGGCAAGCTACTGTTAAACTAAAAAAAATTTTTTTTTTTATTGGCTATTTCGATATTGCATGTAGAATTATGCTCTACAACCTACTTGTGAAATTTCGTATTATTTAAAAAGTTACAGACGAAATAGTAAAACAGATTTATTTATAGCTAAATTACACTAAATTACAAATTTATTACTTTTTCAGTATTAACTTTTAAAATCGATATAAAAATAGTTTTACTGTTGAAAAATAAGAATATTACACTGATTACTACGTTTATATCTATATGAAATCTCAGAAAATATATCCATATATAGATGTAGAACAAGCGCCCCAGATTACAAATTTTTTATAGTTTCTTAGATAATTATTGAACTATTTTTAAATAGGTTTTATTACTTAATATATTTATAAATTATATAATACATGTGCATTTGAATAAAACATTAAGGAGGCAAGCCTCTGTTAATCCTACAAAAAAACATTAATAATTATAATTAATATTTTATAACTTTACGTATATCAATATAATATTTTAGCAATTTTTTTCACCAAAAAGCAATATAAATTGTGATAATTTAAGACCTTGTAGAATTAACTCTCAGCTGGATATTCTTTGGCACTCCTCTCGTACTCATTTAAGTGCAAAAGCTTCTTTGTCGTAAGGTTTTTCAATGAATTTTTATCCAAATGACTTGAAATTTGGTGAATTTCATTGAAATATAGTTTACTATAGCCAGATTGTACTACATTTCCGAAAAATTAAAAATTTTTATTTTATTTGACATATTTACTTGTTTTTTGATGATTTTTGTAATTTTGTAGTAGATAATGTAACGGGGCTGTTATTCCTTCGTAAGAAGGCTCTCGTTCCTACCTGCGTACACGTTGCAGCCGAAATCCTCTATCTGGTTTTCCCGCTCTTCAGGATCGGACAGTTATCGTAGATAAACGCGAGACTCTCTTGAAGTCTCGTTTTCCGTTGTTCGAAATAATACTTACGAGCACCGCGCAATACTCGCAAGTCCTGCTGCTGAGTTTTAATACTCAGTAGAAACGCTTTTCCACTGTGCCAGTAGAGGCGGTGGGAATCGAGGGATAATGAGGGGGAAATCAAGTGGTCACTCGCAAATCAAATATAACGTAATTCTAATAACGGATAACGTACATTCTTAGAATAGAAATATTACAAAAGTAATACGATATTAATCAACGCGAATGGAGAAGGCACATCGCTGAGTTTCGGCGCGAACACACACGCATACACTTACTACAGTACTCTAAGTAAATACACTTTTGATTTTTGAACGGCAAATAGCAGGAACGCTCTCTCTCTCTCTCTGTCTCTCTCCCGCTATTTCTCTCTTTCTTTGAACGTTGCACTGGCTCCAGCCCAGTGCAACTCGCCTACCCCGAATGGGCACCGAAAAACGAGCACGCCATACACGCATCAAAAATCACATACCAATTGGACCGCAATTTTCCTTTCTCGCGTGTGTTACCGTTTGCGGGGGAAATAGATCTGACTTGGTATGTTTTTTAATGCACTGCGTATAGTTACCGCTAGGTGGCGACCCATTTTTTGCCCCTGTAAGAAGAAAATCAGTGCTTCGGGTATAAGTATAACCCAAATTCCACTTAATCAAAAAATTTTTTTGAAAGTTCAAATATTTGGTATTTGATGTTTATAAATCTGGAATAAACAGTAAGATCCAATGCTGTTTCGTTCTCGTTATTTCGACAAATTACCCCATGTGCTAGGGTCGCATCTATTCTTACCTTCTCCATCATTTGATGGAATGGAGAGGTTTTCTTACAAGATCTTGATGCCCATGACATCGAAGATGTCCTTCAGGTTGAATATGACGAGCCGCAAGGCTAAAAATATCTCACAAAACATTTCAACATAGAAGAATCTGCGCGCATTAGTCTCTCTTTTTAGATTTTTTATAATCGTTCACAAGCCCAAGAATTAAACTCGTGATTACTTGTGTCAAGTGCACTGCTTAAAACGTATACGGTCACAATATTTTTGGTTACACTTGAACGTTCCGTATAGCCACTGTAACGTCGGGTAGATCGTAGTAAAATTTACAAATATTCTTTTCCGCGAACTTTCAGTTCTACCCTCCGTCTGCACTATGTCACGATAGGAGAAAGTATAAATCTATCAATAGTCGAAGTATCGCCCAAAAAGAATAGTCGAAGACGCTTTCCTTAGAAAAAATACAAGCAACGCACAACTCGAAATATGACACGTGCAGGCATGCCTCGAATACACAGTACCCTTAGGGTAATAAAAATCGGCACCAAGCGAGCGAGGAAGCGAGCGCCGAGACACTTGATAATGGACTAAGTATTGAGGACCACCAGCATTCCTTTTTCCTCGCCTTATATTTTTCTGTTTAGTCATAAATTAAGCTCAAGTGTAACACCGAGCGATAGC